>JAQFZX010000362.1:0-64556 GCA_034682405.1 Hydroisotoma schaefferi | reverse complement strand
CTGAGTAGAGGGAGGACATTTGTCCTCCCCGTTCGGCTGAACTGTACATTTCTTGCGATCGGTCTCGTAGGGTTAAATGGTTTCAAAATTATTTTACAGAATAAACAGTGACCGTGAAAAAAGGTGAAATAAATTCGAGCCCTTTAACCATGCTACGATGGACCCCTCAAGTCAGTGCTCTCAGTAGAGTTATTTGCCTTTACGATATCCCCCATTATCTTCAAACGTGTGGATGTGTTTTGTATGGAGGCGACCGACCTTGTTATCTACACATCCGGTAAAACTGCTGATTAAGTTTAAAAAAAATACAAACGGGCATTACTAATATATTAAAATAGTGAAAATTGAATTTAATGGAAATTGATGGTGCAATAACCCAATTCCATGATTTTTTAACCAAGTAATATTAAAGCATCCCCTTCTATGAATGTTTGTATTTAAGGAAAGCGCATTAAAATGTACAATGCTTTAGATACTTAGGTACAGAACTTTATGTAAAACTTAGCTACGTTTCTCGCGTTGACAACATTTGTGACAAAAATACATCGAGGATGTATTTATTAAATCGCTATAAACGAGGTTTTACTCAAACATGGATGCATGTGTTCTCTATTTCACTTGTTAGTAGTTTAGTAGACTACTGTTTGCCTGTATGGGGTAACCTATCAAAATTAAAATGTAAAAGGGGGAACAAAATTATATTAAGAGTTGCAAAACTAGTAGTTATTAATAAAATAATCCCAACAACTGAGCTATTGAGAGTTTTTGAAATAGTAAATTGGCTAACGACAGAAGAAAGACTTGAATTATATTCACTGGAGTTTAAACAAAGTTTCTGACTCATCTCTTACAAGATTTTATCCTGAATTTTGCAAACGCAACGAAATGTTATTGATAGAGCTTCTATAATTTTATTCAACCCTGTCTTCAAACAGAATTCAGGAAAAAGGAATTATTTTATCATACAATTAGACTATGTAACAGCTTATCACTAGAGTTAAAATCCGAAACTTCATTTGAAACATTTGATAATAACGTGCGCCAGAACATAATTTGTAGAAGATGTGCCCTATATCTTTAGAAATTAATAATGGCTATGCATTTTGCTTAGTAGTTATTCAATTAGATACGAAATACGAATTTTATAAACTTATATTTAATATTCTATTACAATAAGGACCTGCTACTGAAACAACGTGTAACCATGTTATGCACTATTGTCCTTTCGAAAATAAACCGATTTGATTTGATTTCCATAAGGAATTAACTTATTTCCTTCTTGTGGTCCAACAACCAAGTGACAAATTAATACTCCAACTACTACCGAAAAAGAAAGATAGCATTGTACGTGCTTCATCTCATGTACAAGTTAGTGCTCGTCTCTCGTTCAAGCATACGATTTCTGGTTGCACTATGGTTTTTTGCTCATCTACTAATAGTCTGAATAAAGTTACGATAATGATTCCACTATATTTCTTCCCTGCAAAGGTTAAATCCATGAACAAACGCAAACTAATTATATATATTGCTTTTTGGTCCCCGGCGGAACTAGGAAGTTTCCAGTGAACAATTATTCAAACTTTAAGGGGTTTTAGTAAGCATACACATACATATATTTCTATGAATACAACTTTCTTTTTTTTATTAAAGCTCAACTTGCTCTGGCGTTCTAAATAACACGTACAATACAAGTGCTTAGCATGAAAGATGAATTGAAATAAAAACGATATATTTAATCATGTGTTTTTGCCATTTACAAGAGATACAAAAAAGAAACGGAAGTTTTAATCACACTTTTTGTTACTTAGAAAAAGGGACAAAGAAAAGGAGGAGAAAGAGCGGAAAGCTAAGTCATGGAATTAATTTGCCCTCTACATTTTGATAAATTAGTTCCTAGTTTTGGTGTTGAATTTTAGTTGTTTTATAGTTTTTGTTTACAAGCCAAAGTCGAAGGAGTTATGTACTCTACATTCAACGAGAAAGAAACTGTTCACCAAAAACATCCTAAGGAAAGCCAAATTAATGATCTTTAGTAATACTGGAGCATACTTGTAAGCTTTCAGTATAACTACGTACTCTTAGACGCTGCCTGCAAGACATCTTTCTGGACTGTAATGCGTAAAATATACTGACAACAACAAATACGGAAGTAATCTAGCGTAGTGAACTCTTCGTGAACATGAGTTCCATGCAAATGAAAGTAGAGGTGGAGAACAACAATAATATGTAATTTAAGATTAGGGTTGTAAAAGGGAAGAAAGAAAGCCAACGGAAAGAAGATTTGGGCTAGTGGATCTTTTACTCGAGAGAAGAGTTTTTGTTCCAATTGTTTGATCCAGTTTACTTTTATTTCCCTTGACGAAGAAAAACACAGTTCAAATTTTAATTTTAATCAAGTTGCTATGTTCACGGTAGGCATGTTTGGAAGTCATTTTGAAGTTATGAACTAAATACAGGGGTGGACAAAACTCTTCGGAAAAGGGAAAAAAATTCTTCCCGAAAAGTTCATAGTTACTTAGATGATAACATTTTGGTTAATTAGCCCAGTCGATTGGGCTTTTGGCTTATATCACCACGCAGTTAGTGTATGTATGTACATCTAGATAACTCTTGAAATAACGACACCACAGCTCTAAAATTTGGCATAGGGGAACCAGTCACGCTTTCTAAGGCTAAGTTCGTAAATTAGAACGATCTGACCACCAAGTGATTCGCAGAGCTGGCCAAAATAAAAATAAAATGCATGCAAAATAAAAATATCACCTTCATCCTTCCAAAATAAGGATACAAGATAAAAATATTTCCAAAATATTTCCAAAATAAAGATACAAGATAAAAATACAGTAAAAATATCTCCAAAATAAAAATACAAAATAACTATACTTGCCGTTAAAACTTAAAGGAGCTGAATCTAGAGTTACGTTTTCTAAGCTAATTTTAGTTTTAATTAATTTCACACTAGGTGTAGCCGACATATTTTGGAATTTGTATTCAAGTTTCTTTAACCTTTTTTTATTTTTTTGAGGCAGAAAGTGCAGAGATGTTAAGATAAGTGATAAAGCAAAGAATTAGGGCAGGTTAAGTAGTCACATCTCACATGTACGTTCAGTCGACAGTGAGTACACAAGTAAAACGACTTGGAGAAGTGGCTCAATGCCTTTGTGTGGTAAAGCATGCGTCGTATATATGCAAAGAGATAGGGGATAAGTATAGTTTTAGCTGATTTTAAATTGATTTTATTTACCCTGCAAATAAATTTATTCGGAATAAACAAAAAATTTTGGCAAGATAAATTTTATTCGGAATAAATACAGTGGCGATTGTTCAAGATAAATTAACTTCCAAGAAACTTTATGAAAAGTATCTTGAAAATAGTTTATTCGGAATAAATCCCTTATTCCGAATAAAATTATTCTAAAATAAAAATATTTTGGCCAGCTCTGGTGATTTGTAGGGGTCAGAAATTTCCAAAATTTTGTTGCTTTATTTTTGTTTGGAAGTAACTAATGAGTATTTCTTATTTGTGCGGTTAACTAACCAACCTTTTTCATCTTTAGTGAAATGTCGATACCGAATTTTGGAGAAAGAAAATGAGAAGATGAATTCTCGCGTGGTTATCCCAACCAACTGAAAAAGTATGTAATTTTTGTGTAGCATTACATTTCGGTTTCGTTAGCAAGCAAATTGAAACCGAAACCTCCGAGTGCAGCTAGCAGAGCACATTCTAGGGTCTTTTAGGATTTTATTGCACTACAAATGAGCAGAGATGTGAGGGCTTATCCCCCAAACCCCCACTTATTGCCTTTTTATTCACCCTGAAAAACACTGCATCCAAACCATATAGATCTGTACCTTTCATTTTCAAATTTCATCTGTTTCGGTTGTTTTGACACCTGCGGGTTTGGGTTTTTAAACTTTTGATTCGCGATTTTTAGCACATCCAAGGGGCTCATGAAACGACCAATGACGTGGGTGGCAGAAGTTGGGACCGATCAGTGCAGTTAAAGACCCGGGGGAGTGAAAAAACCCAACGGGTCTCTCTGTCACTCCGTCCGTCCGTCCATCTGTCTGTCCGAGCGGTTAAACTTTTTCGAGTTCCGCTTTCGGATATTTGTCACTTAGATTCCAACTAAGACGAAGCTCGAAGATGGACCTTGTGCGTCACACACCCAGGGGGGTTTGGTCAAAGGTCACACTTTCGCTTATACTAACCCCCTATCAAGTTTGATATCGTTTGAAAGGTATTACTAGGACATTTTCAAGTGGGGCAGTAGTGTAAGACTTTACTAGCAAATGGTAACCAAAACGTTGACAACTTCATAGGGCCCTACTTGGACACCCCCACTGACCTTGGAGAAAAGTTGTGACCTTGCGAAAGTTAAATGGGCCACTGTGAGACTCTGCTACCCAATGGTACCCACAACCTCGGTATTTCATACGACAATGTTTGGGCACCCCCATTGACTTTGGTCAAAAGGTATGACCTTGTGAAGGTCAAAATGGGGCACTGTGATACTCTAGTGTCAAATGGTACCCATACCCTCGAAATCTTTGTAGGGTATTATTTCGACACCCAACATTGACCTTGAGGGGGCGTGGTTGCGGCAAAATGAGACTTAAAACAATAACAATTACAACATTGCATGCCTTCGTTACGCCCTTTTACAGCGGTTTATTAATAATGCATTAAACGATCGATTGACTTCCATGCATGTCAGTCGTCTGCGACCATAAAAACATAATAATTTACCCTAATTCGACTCAACATAGACTTGGCCATACCTCCGTTTATGAAGCGTCAAGCGTGGAATGTTTTCTAAATCCTTGAAATTGCATTGTACTGTTTGGATTATTTATGAATTCTGAAAATTGCCATTTGTTTTAGCGTTTGAAGTTGCCTTATAAAACTACTTTACTTCGGTAACTTCAGTTTTGTCATTTTATGTTTAGGCAACTCGATACTTTGTGCTACTAACATTGATGCGTGATTTAATTTTACAGGCTACATGGGTCATTGGTTTATCTAATTTACCTCTATTTTTGGAGTAATACTCCACTACTGTGGACAATTTCGGACCGACCGGCTTGGTATGTTGACATGATAAATAAAGACTTACAATACAATGCAATACAATGTTCTGAGATCTCACACAAATAGACGGACACGGTAGTTTAAGATACGCTAAAAGTTTCAAAAAATGTTATGAACATCTAGAACAACGCGTGCAAACTTCCTGTTACTTGACATCAGCCTTTAAAATGACGTTGGACGTTAAAATCATGCTACGAAGATTTTTTATCGTACATGTTATCCATATATTTGCAATAACAGGTTGAAGGCTGGACGATCTGTCCAAGTTGGAGGAAAGAAGAATAGTAGTGTCACGGATAACTTTATCTATAAGATTCGATTGAATGGAATTATTATCTTCCAACGAAACACTGATTAATCCTAAGCCTTACGTAGGATACGATACCCAATGTTCTACCCAACCATTCTTACTCTATAGTTAATAGGTCTATATAGCAACTAATTAACACTTTTTACTATGAAATCTGCCATCCTAGGATACGAGCACGCCTGACCTTGAAAGTATATACCTGTGCGTGCCTCAGGCATAGGCTAATTCTCCTGTGAATAATGCAATTATTAGTGGAGAATTGCCATAGCCTTCACCAACAAGAATAGATCACTAGAGTGTGAGCAAATTGTGAAAAACGATGGAAAGAATAAACTGGCTTCGGGTATAGTAGTAAATTAATGAGAGGGATTATTTTATCAACATCAAGTGGCCCGTTTCTTACAGAATCGACTGATTACTATCATCCAATTCCATGGTGAATTTGAGGTTAGAATGCGATACAATATCCCTTCAACCTTCATCATGCGAAGTGAACTTTTCATCATCCCTAACCAACCAACCGCTGGTTCGACCCAAGCTCTAAAGATGAAGAGGCCAGAATATGGCTCAATAAGTTCAAAGATATCTTTTTGGATCGCACGAATGGCTTAAAGAGAGCAAGCCCGTCAACTTCTAAATGTTAGAGTGAGAGTGAAGTCAGTAAGTAAAGTGAAGAAACGGAAACATTTTGACTGTGACTTCTTGCTTCTCTCTATCGTCTTTCCACTTCAGCGACAAGTGATTTAATTCAGAGCATGTATGTCATTGTCTGTGATTCAGGTTGAATGGTAGTAGATATCCACCATGGAAAATTAAATAACGTAGAAACCTATCGACATCCCTATTGACTTTAGAAACAGAAGAGGCGTCTTAAGCTTCCGCTTGTTTTCGACCAAGAAACTTCAGTAAGTTGGGAAGTACGGGTATTGAGCGTGCAGAAGAGAAAGATTTATTCATGTAGACAAGAATGTGACTTCTTGCCAAGGCTACTAGGCCAGTAAGAGCACACATATTTATCTGATTCTTGTGAGTTTTTAAACATTTTAACTCTTGTCTTGTTTTATGAGAGTATAACTTCTAGAGCAAAGTGATGTATCTAATGTTACTTATGAGTCTGTGGCTCTCTGAAGAGGGTAACGCACTGCAAGTTTAATGCTGCTGTTGTGTAATGAAAATGATGAATGATAAGTACACGCGACTATAAATTAGGTATTGTGTTTGGAATTATTACTCCAAACTTTAATACGACGAGTATGGAAGAGTGGGAGTTAAAGTTGTGGTCTGAAACACAATTCCTATGCTAACTTTTGCATTACACTGCCAGGCATAGCTTCTTACCTCGGCTTATTTAATACGTTTCCCTATTTAGTAACTTATGAGATTAGCCTGCGACCATTTAAGTAATACTATCTAAGAATATAAATAATTTACGAAAAGTGCTCATGTGGAATTACAATAGACTAGATACATTGAGTTAGATCCTAACTACATATTAAAGTCCATACATTCATAAAGCATGGAAGATGTACCTTTAAAGCTGCGGACACTCACAGATAAGTTAGAAATACGTTTATCTTGATAAAATAAATTCGGTAAGCAAAAATTGGTCTGTCGAACTGTACCAGACTATTTCAGCTTATGCACAAACGTGCATACTTAAACTCGTTTAAGATGAATCCATCAATTTAGTAATCAAGGCAAGCGGCCGGTTGATATTAGTTAGTTCACCTAGCCAAGTAACATGCATAGCGGAAGCATCATGCATTATTGTCTACGGTCGTATCTGCATGTTGTTAAAAGTCAAGATAATCATCCAGTCACAACTGAACCCTACGAATTTGAATTCCTTAGTTTCAGCCTAATCTTAGGGTAGTGAATCCTTCCTTACTTATTTCCAATACTACTACAATACCAACTTACCGTTCCGTTCATCTACAATAAAGATTAGAAACATATGAGCCTGACGGAAAAATCAAGCACATACATAATCACTACAGCCCATGGCACTTTTAGAAAGAGGATGGATTTAATTGCAAACTGAAACTGAATGAGGATATGGGCGGTTTTTGTGGCATAGTTCTGGGGTTTAACCAGAAGAGCTACCAAATAGGCAGTCGAAGCGCCCATTCCTATACTCAACATTTCTCTCCGTTTATTTCAAACCACATTTTAAATTTAAAAAGCCACAGTTAAGCCCTCAGTTCGTCTTATCTTATCTCTTCTGTGCAATTGTATAGCTCTATTACTGTAGCATAACTCAGACATTCATACAGACAAACGTAATGTAGCTTAATGCACTTGGCTCACGCCTCTATTGGCGCATGTACATGTGTAGCACCCTATTATCCTAAAGTAAACCACCACACCACCGTAAGCATTTATGATACTATCCCACGTCTAGATAATATACTAAAGCATATTTTAACTTCGTACAATATCCTAAAACGGGCATCAACTGCAATTGCTTATTGTCTACAGTGTTAACCTTTGAGCAGCGACGCATCCAACAACAAGATTGGTTTGCAAATTCTAAACTGGGAGTGTAGAGTCGATCTCAAGCTTAGTCTTGAGGTGTTCTGAGCAAACAATCACAATTTATTTAACCGTTTGTTCCCCCGGAGTTACCTCATCCGGACTATCTAATCTGATTCTACTTACCCACGTAATGAGTTTGACGAAACTTTTGTCAACTTCCTCTCCCTCTGAATCCAAATACTACAATACCAAGAACGTTTTTAATTGTTTGCAGTCATCACTTTATTTCCCGGCCATTTGGACCTCGATTTTTCATTTGCAGACGATCATTAAATATTCCGCAAAAACGCTTCAAGTCTGTCATTACAAGAAAACTGAATGGTGGACATTTTAAGTGTATAAGGCTGCATAAACTTAAATACTCTGTTCACTGACCTGCCACTAGAAACTTTTGACGTGAGAATCTTAATTTGCATGTTATTTATCATCGGAATTCGCCGCAAATCTAATATATGCGTATATTAATTCATAATTACGTACACCTAATACTTATTTACTTGGGGGTTTCTAAAGCATATCAGCAGAAGTGGATTGCATGGAATTACTTTTGACATTCATGAAAGTATTGTAAATATTATATTGTGCCCTGTTAAAAGGGAATTAGAATTAGTAAAAGCTAAACGTGTACAAGTGCAACCTAAAGTAAGTATAATGGGCAGTAAGTGAAGTTAGGCTTCCTTTTAATTTCACGTCGAAACAATAGAAGTTAGCGGATGCAGCAGCAACAAGTTAATAAGCACATAATAAATGCTCCATCACACAATATCCTCCTTGAAAGCAGTTAGTTCAGGTCCTAGGAATACTTCATTCATATCATAACCATCATTACATCACCTTCGCTGTATTCCATGCCTAGCTGCATCATCACACAGCGAAGTATTGCACTTGTTATTTATGTTTCCAACACCGTTATCATCAATCTGTCCTCCCACTCCTCCCCATTTTCTTCAATGCGTATGAGGTGTTGCAATTTAATACTTTGACATCCGTGGATTCAATCATTGTTCATTATTATGCACAGGTAACCAAAGGCTTTGTCTAGTATGGATAGAGTGCATATTTTCTATGAACTATCCGGTGAGGTTGTACTCTTCTACTGAATCAAAACAGTACAAATCATGGTTTGAATCAGCGTCTTCCGTAACAAGATACAAATCAAGACAGTACCAATAACGTACCTGTAAATCTTCATCAAGGAACTAACTTCTTCCGGTAGAAATTGTTTCATTTTATTACACTTTTTTTTAACCTGGTACACGTGTGTTACTTAACACTGCCATATCAATAGTGATAATGATAAAGAGTGATCAATTGAGTGTGAGCAATTTACTACCAGTGCAATCTTGATAATGTGAGAACTACTTTCGGGAAGGATTGCTTCGGAATCGGAGTTTTATTTACTCAAATGATGGGCCGTTGGCATTGATCACATTTATACAAAGTGCCTTTCGTAGCCGGAAGTGCTGCATTGTATTTGCTGAGTAAAATACTTAACTCATTAGCATTCCTTGACTCAAGAGATCTTTCAACGCGTTCCCTTCATTGCAAGGCTATTAAGCATAGCAAGCAATCTGAAATCGTTTGGTCATGATTTTTCCTCCGTGCATTTTATTCTATTAGTCATAAATGATCACATCACCACAGCCTCAGTATCTGTGGTTAAGTTAGACCCTTCCCGTGAAAAATATGCACGCAAATGGTTACTGAGTATTTACATTAGCAATAAAGAATTAGGTAATTTAATTTTGTGTTCATCATTCTCCCTCCTGCCTTTACACAACTGAAGACTGATAATGACTAGTACGCATTACTAGCCGAGAGCTGACAACACTTTCAGTAACTATCAATGCAATTTCTTACTTTTTCTCTATGTAACAGGGTAGTTCAGGTTGTGATAACTTGGCTTATAAGTGTGCAATTTAAGTACTTGATTGTTTTGGACTAATCCATAAGACAAGGATGAGACCAAGTAATATAAAATCTTACATAACTCTCATCGTTCCTTAGATATTTATATCTTATCCCGTCGCCCGTCGTATAGTAATCTCCCAGTAGTGTTGTATGTCAGTAAAAATCAGTAACTTATCGCCTGGGCAGTATGTTGAGTATGGGGCACTGATACGGTAATGAACTGCAGCTAAAATAAAATAAAGTACAAACGTATAGAACGTAAACAAATAAACAGGCATACACAAAATAATAAGTAATAAGTAATTTAATTTAGTAAATAATATGTTAAAAATAATTAAGCTGAGCCATCATTATAAAAAAATAGTGACATACAAGATTTGCATTTGAATACTTATACGAAAAATTTCCACTACCAAGGACAGAAGATCACATTGAAACGGATCGACCTCTTTACTTGCATCTCTTTAAGGTAGATTCAAATAAAAATTAAATGGTAATATATTTAATCTTATTATTAATCCTTGATAAAAAGTTTGTTTGTTTGCTTGTATGTAACAATGCATACTCTTCTCACAATTCTCATTAAAATTTTCTGACGGAAAACAGTTTTGAACTCCCATTGACATTTTAAGTTGGACTACGGGATGGTTTTTTTGAAAATAAAAAATCATGTTTCTAAATTTTGAGCCAAACTTGGAACTTTTTTTTACATCTGTTTTTATAGATTGACTTTAGTTGAACTAGGTGATCCAGTAAGAAGTTCCAGTTCAAGCTCTTGGAGAAATATTTAAATTGGATAGTAATATGTTGTACGGGGTAGACAGCGACCATACTAGTGGGGATAACTTTAAAATTGGGAAAGGCTACCAGGCAGGAGAGGAGGGGGTAACTAAAATATGGATAGGCCGCTAGGAGGGAGTAGCTTTAAAATTGTGGAAGGCTGTGAGCCGTGAGTAACTAAAATAGGAGCAGGACGCTAAGCGGTGGTAAAATTAAAATTGGGGCAGGCTGCCCGAGGGCGAGGGTAACTAAGATATGGACAAGCCGCCAGACTGGGCTAACTAAAATAGGGATAAGCCGCCTCGTGGGGTTTAAAACATGGTAATGTTGACCTGGAAAAGCAGGAACGATACAAAAATGGAGTGGAGAGTGGTGAGCGTCTCACCCGCCGTCGCAGACGGCCACTAATTCTCTGTACAAAGTCAGCCTAACATTGGACCCGATGATGTCGGGTTGCTGGTAGGATAGTTGCACCTTAAAGCTTTCCTTTATCTATCTACCAACATACCTAGTTAATAACAAACACATCATTACAAAACATGTAATTACCGTATTTCCCGATTTAATTCCCCACCCCCGGTATAATTCCCCGTGGGGAAAAAATTCCGATCCCTCAAATTGAAGCTTTTTAAAAAGAGATATTGAAAGTTAACTTTCTCAAAGGATGTTTAACCGTTTTAAAAGAGCAATACCTAAAATAATTTGGAGAAGGGTTTTTTTTACCATAAAAATTTCGAATTAATTTATAACTAGCAAAAGCAGAAAATGCGTTTTTTTTAAATAAACTTTAAAACGTTTTTTTGTATTTCAATTAAGGAACTACTTTCAACTAAAAGCAACTTTCAATTAAAATTACTACCAAAATTATCAAAAAGTCTAGGTCCTAAACAAAAATTTCGATTGAAATAATAATAATTCCCCAGCCGAGAATAGAAAATGTTTATGAGTTATTTATTTAAAGCTGGCTTTTTAATAGAAAATTTTGATGAATTATTTATTTAATTCCCCGTGGTAAATCGGAGGTTGAATAATTAATTCCCAGGGGAAATTACATCGGGAAATGCGGTGCTTGAAAAAAGATATGAAAAAAAATTAGTCAGGCAAATAAGCAAATATTCGGTAAATTAGTCCTCAAAGTCATCTCCAAGCAAATAATGTTGTCGTTAATAATGAAAATAATACTCTCAAGGCAAAAAGTCACCCCTCCGTTTCTTCCAGTATCTTAAATTTTTTTTTCGGAGACGGAGTATTCCCTTCCGGTTGCACGATTGCCAATTTCTTCCGCTCGGTTTAACATTTTTAAGCACAACATGAATAATGAATTGATTTGTATTGTTGAAATTGCATATTTGTAATTCTTACCACTATTTTTTCAGCGTTTGTGTAACACTTTCGTCTTATTTTTCCATTTTTGGGTGAGGGAAAAATAATACGTTGGGTGGACATTGTTGTAACTTGCAATAATGGGAAAGAGAATGCTTAGTGCCGGAACCAACTAATGAGCAAATAAGAACCAAGTAAAACAGAAATATCCTTAAGTCGGATATTCGAATTCGATCATGTTTTAATAGATAGATAGCATGAATTTGTGGTTCATTTGTTTATCTAAAGCATTTAACATATGTTGGACGGGTAATGGTTAAAATTTTATGTGCGACTAATAAGCGGATTGCGATTAGTGCGCTGAAAAATTTAGACTCCGTAAGTCTGCGACTTATAATTGAGTGCGACATAAGAGCGGGGGCGTCATATAGGCGCGGTTTTAGGGTACTTACCTGTAATGCGTGCATGGTTAGAAAAAGTAGTGTGCGTGATAAAAGTGATAGCCAGTTAATCAGACAGAAGATAAGCGAAGTAGCATATATGCGACTGACAGGCTCGGTGGTTTGTGTTGCTCATGCAACGTTCGGCGATGTTATGCGAATGAAGCATGGTCACCTTTAAATGTGATTACCGATAACTGTGAGTGAGGCAAGTGGAGTCCAGGATTTAAGTTGTCTTGAGAACAGAACAGCTTGTAATTAACTCGAGGACTTTAAAAAATTCTCATAGCAATTAACACATCAGGAGCTTGAACAAACCGGTCGTCATACAAACTGTAGTAGTTCAGTTGTGATAGTTGAAGTTGGTTACAAAGCTTGATGATTAAAGGAAGAGAGAGAGAGAGAGAGAGAGAAGAACCTAACGCCAATCCACGTTATGCCAGTAGTAGTCCATCAGCCAAAAAACGCTAAAATCAGCAGAACCTCACCTTGACTCGCTGGTGTAATAATAAGGTTTACAATACGAAGATCTCACGCTTCACTTGCCTTGTGTAGTCTGCCTAAGTTATCTATGTATAACACGAAGCTATGTCTAGCGTACGAAAAGAAGCATGTCTCTCTTCGTAGGTATTCCTTAGCCAAAAGCAGAATTGTATTTGTATTTCACAGTCAGTTTTAATCAGTACTAATACGAAACACTGTAATTATAACAAGTTACGACTTTTCTTGATTTATAGTTATAGTCTTCAGTATTGCGTGACGTGAGACTTGAGATTTTCCTACTCCATAGCTGGATTATTTTTTGTCGAGATATTGCAACTCGTAAGAGTCGAATGTTGATGAAGGCAACACTTGGAAATGAAATAAACTTTCATCGGATCTGATGAGAAGAAACATACATTGATGGAAAGGCGTGTCTTGTAGTTGGGTGGTGTATTAAAATACCTTTTTCAGTTGAAGTTGTTGAGATTTAATGGCTAAGGACAATTCACTCGATAAACATAATACATTTTCAGTTTAGGGAAGTGGCGTACTGTCCGTCGATTACAAAGTTTCTTTACACAGTATGAGTATGTGCTAAGTTTTTTATGCGTTATTGGCCGAGATTTATTGATCAATCTACATGCCTGGTAAGAGCAAGTTTACTTTATATTTTCTGTACTTCGAGGAGTTTTTTCATAGTTGAAGTGGACGTTAAGGTTCACTGTAACCTCTTAAATTTCTTGCTCTTCTGGTATGGAAAGTGGCACCGTTTAGGGCAAATTTGTTAAAATGTTAATATTAATCCTTCTGTCACTAAGTTATGAAGTGATACACACAGAACTCCACAACTCACAAATGAGCAAAAGGAGTCGAGGTTGGCGCTGGGAGTTTGAGAATGCTTTGATAGAATATTCATCCCCAAGAAAAGTTGAAACAGCAAGAATGGGCCAAGCAAAAGCGTTTTAGTAACGTTTTATGGAATAATCGAATAATCTTCATTCGACTGGCATCAAAGAGAAAATCACTAAGTTAGTACCTCCGAGTACTTTAATTACAATTTTGTACCGCTGTTACTTTTTGTATTATAAATACGATGATGGTAATTGAAGAAATGGTACTTGCTAGAGCAACGATATTTACAGCAAGCTAAGAATTTTTCGGATTCATGCTATATTTTCATCTGAGCTTTTCAAAAAATTTCTCGTTTTTGGTGTAATTTAATCCATTAAGTGAGATGATATTGAAAACATCACTCTAATCCAAGGAATTCTGTCGGAGTTTACCCACCTATAGTATGCCATCATTTCAGTAGGATGTAGGGTGGAGAAAAAGCATTAAGCATAGTGCATGATATGATATGAAAGCAAAAACAGTCTAAATTCTGGATGAGATCACATTTGTGTCTTATTTGATTAGGAAAGGAGTGAGATAAAAAGTGAGGACCTGAATGGAAACTCTTCCAATCTTCTTTCCAATGATATTCTTCTTGTGAAGCAAATTGTGGGTCTTATAAAAAATGAATTCCCTCTACCTCACTCAGTTTCCCATCTTAAATAGAATAGTTTAGTTATTTTTTGCAAAAGTCTAAAGTTTATGATGGGGTAAAAAACTACCAGTTACTAAACACCAAATAACATATTTTTAACCATGAAAATCATAAAATTACGTAGGTAAAAAAATATTGAAATGAAATGAAATGAAAAATACAAAGCAGATAATACAAAAGGCAGAAGTAAGTGCAATCTCTCATCATAAAACCCCTTAAACAAGAAGTTAGGACATTTTTTAGGGCGGAAAGTTATTCCACTCTGGGTTGCTTAATTATTTGAAATGGGCCCCTGGCGAATTATACAGGGTAGGTTGTACTATTTCGGGAAATACAGTATTCATATTTTCAAGAGAAGTACCACAGAGTGTAAGGTATTAGTAAGGCCCTGTCTGCAACTCTAGATACACAACTGCGATGGGGAGTTTAAAGGCCTTAAGTCTACAAAAATAAAGAATGTTTGGTATGTTATGGTTGCCATCAATCCTACCTTTGTGCCACTAACAAATAATAACCCTTTTTCATCATCTAAATTTTTTCAGTAAATCCAAATGAATGCCGTTCCTATGCAAATTGTTGTTATTTTATATCTACCACTACAACTAATGAGGATCTTATATCAAAAGAGAAGCACAACATCACAACAAAGAGGAAAGTACAGACAGGTGTATGAAAGAGATTTGTAGCAAATTCTACCTTCAGCGCGTTCAGTCCTTATGAATTGAAGGAAGAAGTTGAGGTTGAGATTAATGATTAGGCAAATGGGAAAAGGGGTAAAAATGGGACTATCGATCTTATTTAGAAATACTACAGCTTGAAAAATTAAAATAAGAAGATTCTAAAGTTTGCGGTTGATTTTTTTAAAGCTATTAAGTTTTTGATTAACAGGAAACTCCCTATTGAATTTAATGATAATTGAATGTATTGAAAGAAGTATTGACACCCGAGCGTGATCGAAAACTTATTGTTGGAGTTTTGTGTAAAAGTTGTCAATCTAAAGTATTTATTCTCAATTGTAAAAGTTCTACTGACCTTCTGAGTCAGAAATCACCGGCCGGGCAAAATTCTGAAAACAGATTTTCCTCAACTTATAACCAAAATTCACAAATAGTATTTACAATTTATTGATAGTTATAAGTGCAAGGAAAACAATAAGCAGGAAAATCAAAGGGGTGCCACAAAGGACTAGAAAGTAGGGCATAGACAGTATCAGCTAACTGCACTAAGAAGGTTCTTAGGTCTATGCTAATGGTTTCTTATAGATAGCAATATCCATTTCAATGATTTGATATGAAACAGCAATGCTGTTGATACAGCTTTTAATTGCAGGGTCGTGGTACGTTGTCACTTCCACCATCAACGTAAAATTAAAATTAAACTTTCAGCACAGAAATGCCCCGAATTTTATGCACAACCAGCTTACATTTTTCCTGGGCGTATGTGTCAGTAATCCATGTTGCGGGTATAGAAATTCAATGTTCCTAAAAATACTTTCATGCATTGAGATAATTCGAGAAGGTATGCATGCGAGCCCTCCCAATAAATTCTCTTATCAAAACGTCGAAGACGTACGTGTGAACCCATGGAGTAAAAAATCTGATATTGTGACTCGTTTAAGGATAACACAAGGCTTAAGTAGATTATATTTGTGATTTGAAGTAAAATAGGAGATTAAAGATTACCTTCAAGAATATCGCACAAAACAAACACTCTGGAGCATGATATTTTGAAAGCGTTATCAGTTGGAGATATCGTAGAATAATTTTTTCATGTTGCTTTCAATTCCAAAATAGCTTCAGCTTACGCCAAACTTGGCAAGCTATCACGGAGAATTGCTAGGGTATGGGACAGGACATTATACACGCGGTTTATTTTTTGAGGAGGAAGCTAACGCAAGCTCTATTTTGTTTATCTGTACCGGTTCAAAATTATGATAAACCTTACAACTGATTAGAAAGTTCTATTGTCGCTAGTAAATTTTTTCACATACTACAAAATCTATTTTGTGAATTTATCTATACAGTTAAACAGGAAACAAAAACAGTTTCATAGGAATGGGCTGCACTTAATTTTACGTGAAAAATCTACTGTACTCTTCGTAATTGACTATTTTGAAGAGAGTGCCACTGGTGGAACACCAATTTTTGTAATTGAACTGGCTAGACACTTAAATAAAGACAAATATCATATATAGCATTGAGTTAGACAAGGCTTTGTAATTTCCATAATTACGCCGTTTCTTGTGTGCAGAAGAATTATAAAATTATCCTTTGGTAGTTGATACTACCGAGGTTTGCTTTACTGTCCTACGTAATTAAAAAGTGACCGCGTGTGAATTCCACTGGCTAAACATGATGTCCTACTGTGTTGTTGCAATAAAGTAATAGTAAAGTAAAGCAATATTTATATGACTCCTTAAAAAGTTTACTTTGTCAGCAGATGTGATGTTTGATTCAACTTACCTCTAGAATACTTGAGTTACTGGACATACCAAATAAAAACCGTTTCTATAACTTGAGTCCGCAGTCTCCTGATGAGACCTTATTTCTGGAAATCCTGCAGCAGCAGATTTAGTATAATCATGTTGTCAACATTAATGTCCAGTCATCGTAGAAATTGGATACAGCATAGATATGTTATTACGTATATGTAGAGAACATCTTTTTGGATTTATCGTATATGATGGTTTGATTAATGAAAATGTTTGAATACAAGATCAAATGAAGGATTTGTTTTAATAATTGTACAGAGAGAAAATGTTTGTACCTAGATAAGGTAGTCTATGAAAGTTACAATAATTTTCTACTGTTGACACAGAGTGCTTGACAAGATACTTCCTCCGCTCAGCTCTGTTACGCGTCTTATTTACATCCGATATACCTATACTACAGTAGAACATACAGAAAAAAGTATCACTCCGCAGAATTTCCTAGAGAGATGGTACTTTTTCTATGAATATGTAACCGAAACCGAAACATACAAATTCAGTAGCTTGACCATCATGATCAATATTGGTCACCCCTTCTTACAACAACACAATCCACTTGCTTGTTCACTGAACCAAATGAGGTATTATCCTTGAGTAGACGTAAGCTGGCAATAAATTCCAACGAGGATTTGCTTCACTGTAGATTTTATGCAGGTAGATCCTGCATTATCGAGTGCTTCAGGCCTAAAAATGTATCGTTTTGATTAATTTGGCTTATACACAGCTCAGCAAACCATTTCGAGGATATAGAATGACGTGTATAGAAATAAAGAAGAAAGAAAGAAATGGTACAAGTATAAGATCCAAAAAATTTTAGGCTTTATTTTGGCCCTACTCTGGTTCGTATGCAAAGAAGACACCTTAAGAAATGATGTGATCCCACTGAACCTCTTTTATGTTTGGGAATAAGTTGAGTAGTCGAGCGAGAAAGGGATTCCAGTCCCTTTCTAAACACAAAATTCCTATGCCCCCTCTCTTTCTCTGGGAATACTTAATTTTATTGAATTCACCCGAAAAGCCTCTTATCAAGAAAAAATGTCTCAAATTGTGTTAGCCAAAATATTACCAAAAAGGTGTCTTTTCGTATTGCATTATTTAGCTCTTATTCTACTCTATACCGTGGCAAAACTTCAGTTATTCGGCTGCTTTTTTAAAAATACATGTAACTTTGTAAATTGCTTCAACTCAAAACATTGATGCAGTAGAACAATGAGCCAAACTAAGCGCTTTAATTAATGTGGAAGTGGAGCGTTTTTAAGTCTAAAATGGATCTCTTTCATAGTTACTAGCAAATTCCCTAAAACTGAGTACAAAACGTACTCTACCACGGTAGAGTAAGTTATGGTATACCGTAGTTTGAAGATAATCATAATAATATTAATAAATCATAAAAAATTTATTCAAATGGTCTATTTAATTTCAGTAACGACCTGATTCTGATACTGGACCACTGGCTGAATCGTATCCCATATAAATATGACGGTGAGCTATACCGCCGAAGTAGCAACTTGCAAAGGGTTTGGATGTTTCCTAAAGCTTCTGTTTCGGTAAGAAATTTTAATCATTTAAGAAAGTACGAAATTAGATATAGAATGATTTATTTATAAATACTCGTATATAAATATAATAATGACTCGTATATAATGACACTACGTGCATGTATACGAATGCATTTTGGAAACTGTGGATGTATTCTTTAAACCCTGAAAGTTCTAAACCAGAACCGTGAGGAACAGAATTCATGACTTTGTGTATGAAGTGAAAGTTCTTCTACGCAATTCGGTGGTTAAAAGACGAAAGAAGAAGACGACGGAAAGTCTTTCCTGTTTGTATGTAGTATCAATAAGCTGAAGTGAATGTCAGCCTTCTTCTTTCTCTTTCTGGCTTCTTATCGGACACGCAAACTGTTTCGGTCGACTGTCACAAAAAAACCTCAGGGCAGTGAAAGAAAACTTCAATAAGATATTTACAAATCCTTAATCCCTTTCCGTTTCCCCTTGGGTTCTCTTGGGCAAAGTTGTACTTAATAAAAGATATAATTGGAGGCATAAATTCAAAAGAAGACATGTTTGCCCTTATCTACTGAAGAATTTTAATCCTCCTGGCAAGGAGTTGTTTTGTATGAGACCCAAGCACGCGGAGAAATAAAGTAGGAAAAGCGAAATATGTTTACATTAATATAACGTGACGTGGAGGGTAGTATTGAATATTGATCATGCAGTCTTTCACCCAGGATGAAAGAATCGGAATTTCGGAATCTAAGGCCGAAAATGTACGTTGGCTGGTAGGCTAAAAATATATGTGGCCAAATCTAGGTTAGTAGGTGGGAAAACTTCTCACTGTCTGATGGGATAATTTATTAAGGCTTGCGTAGCAAAGCCTTTATGTGAATGCTCTGTCATTCCGTCCGTCCGTCTGTCTGTCCGAGCGATAACTTTCGAACCGTTGAATTTTGAAAACCGAGTGAGACTCTACTACCAAATGAATCCCACAACCACGCAACTTCATACAGCCTTTTCTTAAACTTTTGTCTCCGGTTGCCCCAAATTTTTTACCCAAACCCCCAAAAGTTTTCAAAAATGTCTCACATAGCCCATAACACTCCAGAATGTCTCCCGGTGCCCCAAACACCCCAAAATGTCTCAAACTGCCTCTAAACCACAAAATGCCTCAACTTGCCTCCAATACCCCACGCAAGCCTTCGTTACACCCGTTTACAACGGTTTATTTTTATAAGCGGAGGCAATAGTACGATGTCGGGGAAATGGATAAATGGCATTTTTAGCAATAAAAAAAATTAGAATTTATAAATTAAAGAGGCAGTATTACATGTGATGATGGTATGTTAAAAATCTTCTCCGATTGGCTATGCGAGTCCAGTCAGTTAAATTTTTTTGCTTCTGTCGATTTTTCAGAAGTACCATGGTGAGCATTCTTTTATCTTTTTTGTCCGTCAACATAGTCATTTCTATAAATGGTCCTACTGCTGAATTTTCAACGAAGCTGAAAAAATAACCACCGGTCTCTTAACGTTCCATTTCATAAGAAACTATATTATTATAGCTGGGATAATCCAGATTAAGGAATTGATTAGTAATCCAAATCATGCATTATTAATCCCGTGGTACAAAATTAACAAAACTACCTCTTAATCCCTAATCCAACGAATTCAGACAACTTAAACGAATCGATAATCACTAGTGCGAGAATTTAGCTCATTTGTTAATCCAACAGTGGATTAATCTAAGAATTAGTTTTCATTTAACATAGAAAAATGACGAAAACGGCAGGATTTGAAAGGTTTTTTGGTTTATGTTTTTGCATAAAATTTAGCTCTAAGATAAGAACTAATTTGGCGCATCAGCCCCTTTTCTCTGACCAGTAGATATATACATAAAAATATATTTATAAAAAACATTTACTGCGGGTTTATTTGCACAAACTTCCAATCCTCTAATTAAAAAACAGATTTTCTCAATTTCGTTAAATTAACAACGACTGAAAGTTTTTACATTCAGTAAAACCTTACAAAGTACAAAATATTCTCATCTACTCGGTTAAACAACATTTATGGAGAGCTTCAGTTTAACACTATATTCATATTGACTTTCTCTATATGCTCTCTGACAAGTGACGGAAACAAAAGTAACTTCGTTGAGTGAATTATAAAAAAAATCCCTAATCACCAAAACTAATCCCGGTTAACTAATCCCAATCTCTCATCCACTAGCTGAAAATTTTCTAAATTAATCCTGATTTAATTCAATTCCGAAACTTCCGTTGATTCCTAATATCTAGTCTAATCCACGTTTTCAAAATTTGTATTCCGTAATCCTTAACCCCGTTAAACTGTCTATTAATCACCCGGCTCTGTATTTTTTTTTCAATCAGAAGTAAGCAAATGATTTTGTTTTGTATTAAATGACCCTAAGGCGTTTTGGGACCCCCATAGATCACTCGGTTGACCAAGCGACTAAAGGTTTCTTAGTTAGCACGGGACCCCTGTGGTCACCACCGTGCAAAATTTCAAACTAATCGCTTTAGTAGGATAGGACCTCTTCTTTCTTATCGCGTATTTGGAGCTCTCACGCGGACGGACCGATTACGTGGCTACATAAGCCCAATTGAGTGGACTAAAACGGAATAGGGGAGTTTCAATGTACACTTTAAGTACGGAAAGAGCTCTGCGGAAGTTACGATGGCTCTTCTTTCTGCCGTCGTCTCCTATGAGAATTTACTTGTGGCTTTCTTCTGGAAATCCGTCTCTTTGCCAGCGATTTCTATTGAGGTCAAGAGGATTTCAGCATTCACAGTTTTATTTTCCATGGGGGAATAAAAACTTTAAAAGGTTAACAAATCCTTCCTGACTTGTCTGATATCTCCATTGAGGAAAGTTCTGTAAATTGATTTCAAGTGATAATGTCTTAAACGATTCCGGTAATAAATTCGTTCTGCCGAAAATTGAAATACCTCCTCCGAATCGTAGCATAAATGCCATTATAACATGCTCTTGAAACAGAGAAAGTAAGGGTTGTTAGTGGGATGAAATAAAGTTGAATTAAAGACATAACGAAAAAATAGCGCAACCTCTGTAGCCATCATTTGTAGCCTGTCTAAGGCTTACGTAACCAGGGCGGCATCCGTGCCATTCTATCTGTCTGCGTGCACGACAACCAAAGCATGCATGGGTTATGATGAGTTTGCCAAATTGAATACGTAAACTTGTCGGGTTAAAAGGAAGAGCCTATTGAGTTTCGTGAAAATCGGACATAGTATGGATAACCAAGCGGGTCAAGCCAGCCCCACGGGTAAAAAGTGTCAAAAAGTTATTTTTTGAGTTTTCTTTAAAAGTTGTCAATCCAAGGGAATGATTATCAACTTTAAAACTTTTACAGACCCCGCGGGTCATAAATAACCGACCGCATCTGCAACCTGGTCCAAATCTTAAACCTGATGTTTTCTGTTTCTATCCAAAATGTATAAGTAGAAAATATACATTACCAATACCAATTTATTGTTAGCTATAAATGCAAAGGACTGGAAACAGTGAAATCAAAGGGTGTGTAGACGATGTGATCGCTATTATTATCAATCTCCATTTGAGATGCATAGGGAAGGCTTAATACATAAGAACCCATCGACTAGGAGTGTGTGGGTTTTGCCACTACCACTTTCTCAAAAAGCGCTAGGAATCAAGGCTTAGACAGGCTCGGCTAGCTGCACTAAGGAGGTTTTACGTTTATGGTCACAGTCTTTCTTCGCTGAGATTTCAATATGAATTCATATTGCGACCATATGCAAGTTGTGCATTGAATCTATTTTCTAAATCCTGGCTAATGCCATTATTTAAAGGAATTGGATTGCCCAATAAACCTTAAACACACATTTAGCTTCGTTTTCTCAACTTATTCAGAGAAAACGTAATCCTCTTGATTGAATGGAAACCTTGGTTGCTCTTGCTACTACTAAAGAATTTTGTTTTTCAGATGGAGAGGAAGCATATACAAATTGGTTTGGCCGGATTTATTTCTCTTTTTGGGGACGTATTTCTCTCTAAGCGTTCTATATAGAGTATTTCTGAACAGAGAACAACAAATGTATGGGTTTCCATTGTCGTTAAAAGTGATAATTACTTTTTAAATAATATTCTTTAATGCTATCCTTTCAATTGAAAACATTTGGTTTGACTGATACACCTTTATTCTTAAACGTACATTATTCCCTCCAACATATACTTTCACTGAAACACTAGGATGGGCAAAATTTACTTAATAGGTATATTTTTGTTTCATGTAACTTCTCTCCACTTGACTTGCACTTCCCAACAAAAAACATATCAGCGTTTTTGAGCAGATAACGAGATATTGTGAAAAGTACGGGAATTTAATTCCGATATCCTTCGTTCTCGGATTCTACGTCTCAATAGTGGTTGGCAGATGGTGGAATCAATACCAGTCTATCCCTTGGCCTGACTCTATTGCTGTCTTTGTCAGTGCTAACATTCATGGTCAGGTAATGTAAATCCTATTTCCAATCCAACATTACTTCCGCAGTTTCAAAAGTCCTTAGATAAGGTTTCTAAAATAAAGTAGTTTGCTAAAATTTGTACAGTGTGCTTTTCAGGCGTGGATATACAGGAACGGAAATAAGACAATTATAATTGATAAAGCCATGATACATAATTTTATGCGTTCCTTTCCTTTTACTTTTCCTACTCGCCTCTCTACTACTCTTATCTCGGAAAAGGTCAGCTCCACTCCGCCCTTTTTAACCCTTGTTCCAATAAAATTACCTGCAAAAAGTTCGCTTCACCAGCCCTTTTTTTCATTTTCTCACAAAAAGTACCTGAAATATCTACTCTTCTCCAGCAATGCTAATTTACTATTTACCGAACTGTAATGCTGGGCCCTTAGGTGTTGTTGTTACCCACAATATACGATCCTAAGACTCAACTCTCAACAACCCTTTGCTCCTATTTTGACGGTCGGAGCAAAGATTAATTTGCATCGCAAAAAAACTTGTCCTTACTCCCAGTTTCGTAATTAATATTGTGTTCAGATTAGTTAGGACAGACAAAGTTTTGCATTTTCAGATAATTTTTGTTGAAGGTCGAAAACTTTTTTGTTGGGTAATAAAGTTCCCCCTCCCCCCTCCCAGTATCTTATGTTTGGGGTGATGCCAACTAACCCATATTCTAAGAGATGCAGCTTTCTCTCTGAGAGAGAGAAAGTCCAGAGAACCCCTAGTCTACGAGCAACTATAGTCTGTAACTAGTCTGTAGTTGTTGGCATTGGCTTCAAAGAAAGCTCAGCTGGCATATTCAGTGTTAAAATCAACCGACCATATTAGTAGATAGTTAAAGAATTTACTGTGTAAAAACGTTGCTTATAAGTTGAAGAGATGATTGCGATTAGTTAGGATTATGATTGGAACAAAACAAGAGTTGGATGTGAAGGTGCACTGGAATAATAATTCCATTAGTTTAATATACATTAGGAACTAGGAAGTGGCCTTAAAGTCTGAGCTTATGTTTGATCCGGCCAATTATTTATTAGGTATCAAGGCGTCGACTAAAAGCATAATTTGAAACTCGTAGTGTTTGAGATTTGAATGCTATGCAGTATCTGCTCGTCGTAGTAGGAGTTGAAGATTTATGAGGGTTTCTTCTTCGTCTACGCTTTTACAAGAACTAACTAAAACGCTAAAACTTTGCTTTCTCCGTCATAACTATGCTTACTCAGGGTTTACATCTAAGAAGAACCACAAGGAGGAAAACAATCATACAGACAAGGAGCTACAAGTTTACAAAGGAATTTAGTCATAGTAACATACAGTAGATAAAGCCCACGGAAGTATGCGTTACAAGGATTCTTATAATACTAAATATATACTACTTGCATGTGTGCAGAACAGTTTAGACCCCTAGGGAATGTAAATTGTTAGACTATAGGGCTATGAGTAAGCTCAAAAGGATTAAGAATCTGTTGATTTATTTACTAATTTTGGTGTAATAGAGAAAACAGACTATTTTGGTTGTTTTAAATAGTTTTGATTGGAATGTCCGAAAGATTTTACTAACACATTATTTCCCTCAATGTTCATTAACAAGTTTGTAAGCAGCAAAGAGAGTAAGCTTATTATAATTCATTTTCCTATGTATCCCTATTCGAATGCTATTCTTTCAAAGAAACTTAGCCTGAAAATAGATCTGGAGTAATACCACCTGCACATACGTAATGTATACATTTTCAAAGGTCAGATTTATAAATTATTGAACGCTCTTGTAAAGCAATCTGCTTTGAACTTAGATCCTTTTGATAGATAAACTAGGAACACTTTAAGCTTTTCACATGACGAGACGTAAATCAATGCCGGCTTTTGTTAATATTTGAACAACTGTTTAACCGTACTCCTTGCTATGATAAAACAGTAATTTATATTCAAATTATTCGTCCTGCAGCAATGTACAGGCACTCAGGGGATAACTAAGCTCCTTTTTGACAACTTTACATTACTTTTACGTGCATAAGTCGATATTGCTGGAGTTTGGGCGAAAGTAGATACCGTATTTCCCGATTTAATTCCCCTGGGGAATTATAATTTCAAACTCCGATTGGCAATGGGGAATTAAACTGGGTGGTGAATTATTCTGGGATGGGGAATTATTATTTAAAATTAATTTTTATTTAGGACCCAGACTTTTTGATAATTTTAGTAGTAATTTTAATTAAAAGTTCCACCAAAAATAGACTTCTTGAACCTTTTCTTGCTGAATTTGTCTTTCAAAATGAAAAAATTAACCAGCCGTTCCCAATAATTCATAATTATTTTAAAACTGAAATTGAGTGAATAAGAATATGCAATTAAACTAAAGAATAGAAATCGTTTAAATAATAAAATTTCAGTTTAATTTTTTTAATAGCAATTTTAAAATACTAGTATTTTTTTGTTTCCTATATGTTCATTTTCTAAAGTAGTTTCTTGAATTACAAAAAACATTTTAAAGTTAGTAAAAAATACGTCCTTTGAGAAAGTTAACTTTCAATATCTCTTTTTAAAAAAGCTTCAATTTGAGGGATCGGAATGTTTTCCCCATGGGGAATTATTTCGGGGGGGGGGCGAATTAAATCGGGAATTACGGTACTCAAAGAATTTTTACTGGTCAAATTAACTAAAAGTAGCCGCTGCTTGGGTTGGTCACTTTTAGCCAAAAAAAGTGGGCTTATACGATCAGTATTACCACCCGTCTGTCAGTCAATATTCTCGTAATCCGTAGAAGATAAAAAATCGCTTAGAGTCGTTAATTGCAAAAACCTCAAGCATACAATTGCTTTGATGCAAAAGATACATTGTTCCAAGGCAAGTCAAGGTTGCATAGGGAATTACAGTGTAGGACCGACAAAATGTTATTTCTACAAACCTCTATAAATTGTAATTATCGTATTTTGTTGCAGAATTACGACTGTGTTGTGTGCGAAACTGATTTTTGAATTTTTAGGATGAAAAAAGTCGAATAATGAGAAGAACTATAATGCGATACTGCTGCTTGGCTTCTACAATGTGCTACGGACTTATTAGCCCTCGCGTAAAAAAACGATTCCCAACTTTAGATCATCTTGTTGAAGCAGGTAAGAAAAATAGATGAAAAGTTTCATAATAATGCTTTATGGAGTTATTTTTCCTGCTTTTTTCTAGTGCAAACTACCTTTTCATTACCTTTACGGTAATATCTTTTTTGCTCATTAGAATTTAAAGTGACAAAAAATATCCTGCTTTGCTTAACTTGTAGGTGAACGTTAAACGAATTGAAAAACTAGACGGAAAAGCCCAGATGTAAAAAATTGGGTGATTTTTAAGGATGGATACGATTTTTAAAATCAGTGATATGAACATTTGTTTGGTTTTGACAAGAAACCAATCGAACTTGCTTTCAAATGTTATAATACTTTGGTCCCAGATTCCTATAAATAACTTCAAAAGTTCGGTTTCTTCCCTTGCTCGTTATTTGCTTTATTCAATGTAAAGTTGTGAAATTGTTCGTCTTCCAAACTGCTCGTCTCACATCTACAACAATAACTGAACTATTTCAATAATTTCTAGGATTATTGCTAGAAAATGAAAAACAAATCATCCACGATCTCAACCAGAATCACAGCCATCCCAAGCATTGGCTACCGATCGTTTGGGCCTGTAGTATTGTAACTCGAGCGAGGAAAGAGGGGAAAATTCGGGATGACTTCGCTGTAAAAACTATACTGGATGAGTTGAACAAGTTTAGGTCGTTCATGGGGGTTCTTACGCAATACGACTGGATTTCTGTTCCTTTGGTGTACACTCAGGTTTGTGTCCAATTCTAATTGTACCATGCTTTTCCATAATTGCGTAAACACCTAGTAAGAAGTAAGTGTAAGGTGTAAGGCCTGAGAAGAGGGTGTTAGATGAGTACGGAACTCATTCACCTGAATAATTATTCACTACTAAAATTTTACATGTCTAGCTAAATGTGGTCAATTGAGCACTGGTTTCTCTGGGGTTCTGTGAAAATATTATTTCTAACAGAAAAGGCTTTAAATAATACAAAGAGCTAACCACTCATATTCAGGAGAGTCATTAGCTATAACTTTGCGCAAAATACGCCGGCTAAGAAATCTTAACAATGCAGTGTCCTGTGTATTATAATATCCAAATACTACTTGGCTAAAAAGTTCGCTTGGCTGCGGATTCGTGATGTAGTCTTTGTTAGCAAACAAAAATTTCGTAGCATCCAGAGATTTGTGGTTTATTCAACATTCCTTGGTCTCAATCGTCTTGGTCTGAGAAAATTAGCCGCTGTGTTAGCTTTGGGTTGTTAATAATTGATGGTTTTTACACTTTCGTGAAACAGCTATCCCCCAATTCTACAGAGCTGAGAGCTGACAACAAGAGTTTTTCCGTTATTAGTATTTACAGCTCTCGTAAAAGTTTCCATAAACGTCATGAAGAAGAATCATATCAGTTCTTCTAAACATTAATTCATGAACTTCTAATCATCAACTAGCCTACCAGCGACCCGCTGCTGTTTCGAATCATGTACGATCTTTGTTTAAATAATTGGTGATTGTCTATGACGGCCGGTGAGAAGCATACTACTCCGGTTCTGGTAGTCACCGTGCGCGCCCTTCCAATCCTACCCGTTCCTTCTGGGAATCTAAACATACTTCCATCTAACTCTATACCTTGGCTTGGAAGCTTCTCCACATTTTTAACTGTCAATCGCCCTTTTAATTTGATTTGAGTCTTTAATAAAGTGTCTAGCCAATTCAACATTTACACGTACAGTTCTACAACCAGTGACACTGTATATAAGATGGCCTTTATAAAAAACTAATAAAAATCTTTCGAAAGTCTTTCAAAACTATTCCATTTGAAAATCGAATGAGAACTGAGAGAGTATGCATTGTTATATGCATACATACAGACAGACAGGCTTATCAGAAAGCATGGTATAAGATTAAGAGTTTTTACTTGTTATTTTCTTATCAACTACAACAGTTACAACTTAGAAATGGATTTGTTTATACGATGCTCTGTATCACAGCTAGTTGGTTTTTAGAGTTATCTACAAACAGAGACCATGAACGCTAGTATTGGTTCTAGTTTCAAAAAAATTCAAAAATGACAGCCGGCTGGCTTTTTACATGCAGAATGGCACTCAACTTATAAAAGACAATAGAAAAGCCTTATACTGCTTCAAGACGTGATCAATTGATCCCTAACGTACAGTGGTCAGCCGGATGTGAGAAAGATTTATTGCCCATTTTTTCCTTTTTCTTGATACGAGATTGACTCCTTTACCACGCGTAAAATATTGAATGCTCTTTGTCATACCGCAGACTTTGAATTGTTTCAGTTGAATATAATGAAATTTTCAGTGGAACCTTTCGTCTTTCTCTGGCATTTCTTTACTTTTCCTTGCCTTTTATCTTTTTTCATGCTGTGTACAACTTCTTATTTTTCTTTGCTTTAACTATGCATGTCCAATTGAAATAAAATGAGCTGTAAACCCAGAATGAATGAAATTCCAGCGAATAGAATTTTAAGTTATTTATTTGGCACATTGAATCAGATATAATACCAACTTACTCTACCAGCAACCCGTTCGGGTCGAACTTTAGGTTGGTTAATTTAAAAATATTACTTATTAAATCTTATAGTTACAATCACACAAAATAGTATCCGAAAACGAAATTTAAAAGATTGCAACCGTTTCCGAGTTATCGCGTGAACAGACGGGCAGACAGCCAGACAGTGATCGTTCATTGACATAAAGAGCTTTACACCTCTCAATAATAGGCACCTACCTGTTACAAATTTACTTCTGATGCTTCACGCTTAGGCTGCTTCTTTAATTCAATTACTTTACATAGGTATGTATGCAAAATATATTAGCCTGAGGAATACATAGTTAACAAAGCGCGCATATATCGGACAAAGCGGGCAGAGCGAACAAAGCGAGCACATAGCTGACATAGCGCGTACATAGTGGACTTATCGAGTACGGAGCGGGCACATAGTGAGCACGGAGGGGGTACATAGCGAACAAATAGCGTTCACATTACAGGCACATGGCGCGCACATTACCGACACATTGCGCGCACAATACAGGCACATTACGCACACATTACCGACACATTGCGCGCACATTACAGACATCATGTGCGAATCGCGTGCATCATGGAGAAAACATCCCGTGCACATCATGGAAATATCGTGCGCACATTACGGACACATTGCGCGTACATTACAGACATCGTGTGCACATCGCTTGCATCAGTGAGGACACATCACGCGCACATTAAGGACACATCATGCACACATCATGAAAATATTGCGCGCACATCACGGACGCATTGCGGGTTTACGACGGTTTATTAAGAGGTGGGAAACCGCGACTAAAATGTGAATGACCAATCTTTCTGGCTGACTGTTAAGCTATCCAGCCAAGCCATAACTCTTGACATATTGCACTTTTTGAAGTTCAGTTAGTGGACTTTTGGCGTCCTAATTAATTTATACTACAAAGTATTGAGATGACCTTTCGGAGGTATAGCTGGGGCATGGTGAGATGTTAGTTCTACATTTTAGCCGCATTGAAGTCGACGGTCAGGAGTGGTTGAGGCACAGTGAGACGTTATTTCTAAATGGTAACCACAATAAAAACTTCACTGTGCAGCCTAAGACCATGTCTATCGCACACGTTGCATATGCAGCGCGTCGTGTAGACATCGCGTACACATCACCCTTCCAACGTCTTCGTGACGTGCTTTTGCAGCGGTTTATTTCAAGTGGGAAATCTTCTTAATGTTTATTCTAAAACTGTACAATACTTCAATCACTTTATTCGTGTAATTGAATTATGAAAGAAAGGAACGAGTCAAAGTGATATTGGACCATTATTTTGAATAATATCCTCTAGAAGTGTTCGACTAGAATAATAATAAATTTCTTCAAGCGTTCACTTAATCAACCAACAGACGTAAAATATAAGCGTGTGCCTGTTAGTCTGACAGCTTTTCTTGTTAACGTACTTCGAAAGATGTTGTTTGCACATCTTTTTATTTACAGCTTTAGAGAAGTAAAATTGGAAAGAGTGAAATGTCCCTTGTTGACTTTCAATCAACTTATAGAGTTCAATTGTTCATTTTTCGAGTTTAATTTGATTGCATTTAGGTCGTCACTCTTGCTGTGTACTCTTTCTTCCTTTCATGTGTTATGGGACGCCAATGGATCAAGCCAGACCCATCAACTTGTAATTCCGTCGAATGCAGAACCGAGATAGATTTGGTTTTTCCCATCTTCACCACTTTACAAGTAAGTTATCTACCTCGGAGCACCAACAGCAGCAAATAAGCTCATGTCATGCGTTTCCATGTCAGCTCGTTAGTTTAAGTTAATTTACTTCGTGGCTCAAAACTGTCAATGTTTCTTCCCTGTGAAAAGGTGAATGTTATTTTTTCACAAGAGGAAAGATAGCGTATTTCTAAAATTAATCCTCATGGGGACTTATAGTTTAGACGATCAGTGCCCTTTGGTGAATTATACCGCGGAAGGGGAACCATTTCGGGTGGTTTTAATTAGCAAAGTAAGGTTGATATGATTTTGGTATGTCAGTTACACTGCTCCATTGACTATAGGTCGCCCTTATCTCAGAAAAAAGGCCCATTTTTTGTGGTGCGACTTAGTTAACGAGGGCGATTAATACAATCTAATATTATTACAAACATGCTTACAAACTTCTTTCATGACAGAAAAATACTTGGGGTTCATTTAAATTACCCAACATTTCCCTTTATAGTACTATTAGCTTTTTATAAACAGCAAGCAGGTTGTGTGGGGTTATGGTATCCGTTACTCCAATTTACGAATAGTTAAAATTTATTTTTTTAGGAATACCATTATTTGTTTAGTATAGGCCTTCGGGATGCGTACGAATTATTTTTTTTGCCCTAAGGACAACTGTAATGATCAGTGTTTGCATCAGCTCAAGTCAGGAATAGAGAGATCATGACGTTAAGCCGATGAATAAGTCTATTCAAAGATATGTGATTTAACTTATTTATTTTTGTTAGTTCTTTTTCTACATGGGTTGGCTAAAAGTGGCAGAGTCACTGGTGAACCCTTTTGGTAATGACGACGACGACTTTGAGGTTCGGTTTGTACATTAATTAATTATTTAACTAACAAGTCAATCCTGAAGTTAATCAACACATTATAAATGAAAATATAAATATAAATGGTTGAACAAATATTATTTTATTATGTTGCAGTTGAACTGGATGATTGATAGAAATTTGCAGGTACTATACCATGTTTTAATTACATTAAATTGTGTTTTACTAAGTATCGGAAAAACAATTTATGTGAATGCTAAGAATGTCCAGCTTTGCTCGCAGGATAACTGTCGAATGGGATGAATTTTTTAAATACCGTTTTTTGATATCGGTTTTACATTGCAAACGAAAGGTCCAATTCTAATCTACCACAATCAGTGATTAAGCGTCAACGTTAGACGTCGATTTTTCTATTTCGGCTTCGGCCTTTTTGCTGATATGATCTACAGACAACAGACTACAACTAGACCATAATAAATCTTTGGTGAGCTGCTTTCCCCTAGATGCATAGGTATAAAAACATCCGTTGGTTCGGTTGGTTACAATAGTAAAGAAGCTTTGATAAAGGCCTAGCACTCCCACAAGAGCCAAATATCAAATTTCGAAGGGGCCCAGAAAGCATAAATTGCTTTCCATTTCACTTAGGTAACAACTGTTTTGTATAGGGTTATTTTTATTCCATTCAAAGGTGTCCTACCTCATTGTGGATGAGATGCATCATGAACATCCTGAACTTTTGAAAGATCAATACTGGGATACTGTTTTGCCTGCTGAACTTCCTCATACTGTTGCCTCAGAGCAGTATCGAGAAGAGGCTCCAACTCATTCCACTGCAAATATCAAGGTATCATGTCAAGAGGGCGAAATCGTATCGCCTCCATCTCTAAAATCTATTCATCAGATGTCTGAATCCGGCGTAAGTAGATGTCTAAATTAATTTAGCTAATTTTAAAGTTTTATAAATATTTAATTCAAGTCGGCTTTAGAAAAGATACTTCTATCTTTCTATCATCCTTTAATTGAATAACATTGACTCCGTTTCTGGTGTCATTTCGGTTTGAATAATATTGAGAAAGATTGTTTCACCGACCGGTCTTATTAGATGCATATCTCGGTCTCAGATCAATCCTCGGAATATTTGTTTTTCGAAAAATCTTTAAAACATGTTTTATTCAGATCTTTATGCGAAGGCTCAAGTCGAGATCGCGATCAAGAATAAAACCTAACGCTAGCACTGAGAAAGTGTAAGTGTAAGAATTATGTGGTTTTGCAGTATACATTGATGCATAAGTACTCATAGCTTTATTACAGCACATCGTAATTCAAGTGCACCCTTTTTGTTTGAGTTATACTAACTAGTATTGCAGTATTGGTGTTGAACTGTTGTGGATGCTGTAATTTTACTATCTTTATATTATTTAGGCACAATTATGTCTGCATGATTGAAGTTTTAAAACAATGATATTAATAGTGAATGCCTTTACTGAACTGAATATGACAGTTACTATGCATTCATCGACCAGTTGGATGGACTACAATGCTATATTTTTGTTTATATTGCATACAAAATATTTAATTATGCACCAGAAAGCCAGCATCAGTTATAACAATGAGTATAAATACTTTTGCAGTGACTTTTCCACTTAAAATCGCATCTTTACCAGAACTTTACCACCTAAATCCCATGGTTTTCGAAAAATGACGAGATTTTTTAGAAATCTCGTCCCGTACGTTTTGTAGAAAGTTTTGCGCCTAATTTTACCTTTCTACACCGAGAAGATAAAAATAACCATGACCACAAAAGTTTAGCTACCTTGCTGCAAATAACATCCGAACCGAAGATTTCAATCATTTCTTGTCCGTCAATACCTGACTGAATGTTTTTTAGGTATTCAAACGGAATTTAAAAATAATCTAACCAAATGACTTGGGCATAAAATATTAGTGCCGCAGAAATTAAAATTGATCCCTTAGCAACTTGTAGATCTTAGAAATCTCTAAGACCTTCAGCCAACCTTGTGTTACAGTAATGCATTTATGATCGTTAGTTGCAACATGAGACTTAAGTGCAAGGAAAAATTAGTTAGGACCTTTCATGTGAAGAATTAAAAATCTTATAAGAGCACAAATGAGACTCTAATAAAGTATTTATTATTATTATTCACTAGTAAACTAACAAGCGATTGGACTAAACTACTAATCCCCACTGTTCTCTAGTACCCGCGTTTCCTAAGACTCTACAGAGAGTGTGTGAATCGTTCATATCGTGTAGCATTAAAGCGCACGATACCATTAAGTGACAAGAATGTAGTACCATTCAGTTCTTCCATGGAGAGTTTTGTACTTCTACATTCGATACACTGCACCTACCTTCATAGCTACACAACATCTCTCTACTCTTAACTAAAACCATACACAAAGCATGAACAAAAACATCTCTAACCACTTCCTTCTGCAGAAAAACAGGGTTAAAGTTATTCTAAGATGCAGTGCAACTCCCATCCACATCTTTTTCCTGTGCTCTCTCATTTTTACTGTTTCACTCAAATTTAAGTCTTGGCATTTGCTATTTTTATTATTGTTTAACGAACACCTATTTTTAAGGCACATACTGTATTGTTAGCACAAAGGACTCGGAACGCTTTTGCACATACGTAGATTATGCAGTTTAAAATACTTGAGTTCCATATGCATGCTTGAGAGTGTCAGTTTGCGTGTGGGCATGATATTGTGTGTATGCCATATTTTGTTTTCTCCAAGAGAGTAATAAAAATATTTGAATTTCAGGAGCCAGGTCGACGTTTCTCCATGACACCATCATCTAAATTTGGTGATAGTTTCCTGCGTAGAGGCCGAACTGGGAGCGTGCGATCAACAACCAGCCAAAGTACCTTGGCTGAAAGTATCAGTGGAAAATTGAGCAGAGCGGGTTCTATCACATCCGTTTTTAGGTAACCAGTGAAATTAGCAATCCCACTTTAAACGAAATAATGGTTTTCGCCAATGGTTAAGTAGTTTTGGCAAAAGGCAGAAGTGTTGTGACCTAGTTGTATTGGCAAAATAACCGCCGATCCTAATATACCCGATTTACCTCTCCTACAATAACATCCTTTTTTAATAGTACTAATTATGACCGTATGCATGTTTGATTGCATGTCAAAATTAACCCTATTACTCGAGCGTTAAGTGGCAGCCCATGTACACTTTGGGAACGGACCGTAGTTAGCCTAAAAAATTAGGTAATGGGTATAAGGAAAAAAATGTATTTTTAGTTTATTAGGGTGAGCACAAAAGTAAATCCAGAACACATAATCACTAGCCAATTCTACAGGAAGCGCAGGGAATATATTCGTTTAATTATAGTTAAACACGATAGCGAAACATTCAACTTGTTTTTACGACATTTAAAACGGAGAAAACTAGATCAGAAAATTGTTTTACCAGAGTCGTTAGGAGTGGTAAGTAATAAACGATGTGATCGTTACTATTATCAATCTCTTCGAGAATTGGATAATAGACGATAGAACTAGCTGTGAGAATTCCGCTGCCGATTTTACTAATCAGTTTAGCTTTAACTTTCGTTAAACTGAAGCTTTGTTAGTTTATTCGCCACATTGCATTGGCGTTTCCCTTTTTTTCAGGGTAATCCCTATCGAAACACATAGGATGTCAGCACACAGATTTTACAAAACTTATTCTGTCGACGCTGTTCTGGTCTTCCTGTGGGGAAGACCCCGTCGACTAGATAAGTTGTCCACAGCAAGAACACAATTATTGACAACGCAAGGCAATGATAGAAAACTAAATATAAATTATCCCTAAATATAATGCAATATATTAATCCTGTAAGTTTTGAATCAATTTGCCAATCTCACTTTCAAGTTTGCCATCGTGGTTTTTGCCAATTCACAAGCTAGTTTTGTATATTCACTGGCCCGTGGCCCGATTGCCAAAAAGAGTTTGACAATTACATTCATGTTTCCGTTTTAGGAGGATGTTCTCCAGAGAAAGAGATAGGCCCCCAGGTGCTGATCCTCATTCACCAAGTGCTCATGAAGGTAAACCAACTTTATTTAATACCCAACAACAAAGAAAAATAATCCTAGAAAAAATATCATAGTACGGAATCATTCTTTATAATTCAAAATCGAGTTGAAAGACGAGACCAACTTAAGCAAAAATCTCGTAGTAGTAGTTAAATAACTGCTGAGTTCTCCATGACCTGGACGTGTGGGGGCTGGTCCTGGCCTGGTATAGTTTAAATCTATGTATGCATATACTACTGTCACTGTTTGGCTTTAGGTCCTATCTGCCTACACTTTACCTACCAAAGGGAGTGTAGCAAGGTTGATGGTACTTGCATTTAAATCATCTTCTAGAAGGGCAATGTCTAACAGAACAGAGCCTTTTACTCTCCTTTCCCATTATTTAACTCTAGGTGTTGGCAAAAATTATTCTTGTCTGCAAGTAACTTGATTTAAATCATTTAGCTACTGATTATAAGGACTAGAGGTCTATATGAAGCGTTCGTTCCTTGAAGTCGACCTGTTTTGAACAATCTTTAGAGCAAGATTTTTGTTAAATTGTAGAGAGCTAATAAGCATATTCGTCTGAATAGTTCTGTCAGAGACCGTGCATAGGTTACATAAAGTTAAGTTTATGCGTGAAAGTAATAATGATAGTGGAAGTGTATGAAGATAGTACCAAGATGCATGTTTTTTAATTAAAAGGAAAGCTTCGCGTTGTTTCTCTCGCTGTAAATTCATCGCTTTCCTTGGTTGCATCTCGCTCTGGAAAGGAAACTTTATGAACATATTTTTCAAACTTCATTCATATTTTGCACTTTACCTCATCCAACGGGACCAGAAGTGCTCTTAAACTAATTGCTGAATTATGTAGTTACAGAGTTCTTATACTTACTTAATATTCTCGCACTTTATGGGACCCCTTACTTTTAGTAGAAAGTGTCAGAAAATTGTATAAAAGCTATTCCTATTTATCTACTTCATCTTTGCCCTCAAATGACACTTTAGATCGTAAAAAGGTGATTTATCGTCAGAACCATAATAGTCTCTGTTATAATTCAAGGTCAGGATTCGGTTTTGCTAAAAGAAAGCGGATCGACTACTGACTGGAAGGAAATCCATATGAGGTGAAACTGGTGAAACATGGAATACTAAAGTAAATTATAGCCAAGTTAGTTTCCGTTTCGGGATCAGTTAGTTAGGATTGCATTATTAAACTCCACCTCTAATTCAGCGTCACATCTCACGTACTGTAAAGCGTCTATGTCCAAACTACAGCCGAGTGTTGTGTAGATATGTGTGAGCGCGTGCAATTTATTTCATTAAGTTGATTTACACAAATGAGTCTAAATAATGGTTAGTAACCCTGTATACCTTCACTTATGTGCTAAAAGGTAAGCTTATGTGGCCACTCATGGACAGCAAATCCAGTAGGTGATGATGAGGATGCATAGTGTAAGTGGTATAAACGGCCCAGCAAACCTGCTAATTTAATCCAGACACCGATTCCGAATTGTGGAATAGCTTAACAAAGAACTTTTGGTTTTAGGGAGACCAATATTCAAGCTGCTAAAAGGCTCCATGGTCATTACTCCAGTTTAACTGAGGTGTTTGTTATGACTTGAAAGGTAGTGTGAACATGTGTAGGCCTCTCCCTGTGTATATTTTATCCTATGAGTCCCATGAATGAGAATGGGAGCTGCATACCAACCAAAAGTGGTTTCCATTGCGGTTATAATCCCCATCTTCATAACGAAATTCTTGGAGAGAAAGCTGTTCACACTTGGTCGACGTTCTACCTCACTACTGGCAAGGCCCGGCTCCACTTTTAACTTCAGTTCCACTTCTCCCTTGATAATTAATTTCCCGTTCACATTTCTTCATTCCTGGGCTAGCAGAGTTGGTAGAGGCTGGCTGCTTAGTAAGCGTCAATTTATCTGAGATACTGTCCCTCGTCTTCTCAATGTTTTATCTTCCTCTATTTACGTACATTGTATAGAGCAAAAAGAAAAGTTGAAGTCGTAGTCTCATTGCCCGTACACAAGCTAACTTTATTTCTTCTTTGCATCTCGGTCTTTTCATCCGTCCGTCTGTATGTCCACGCAACATCTCAAACTTTCCCGAACTACAGGACTGAAATTCGGCACACGGGTAGCAACTGACTCAATAAGGTGCCAGTCAAAATTCAAGTTGATCAGACGACCAAGTTACCCATGGTGGTCACACCCCCACCCCCCCCCCCCAAAATTTCATTAAATGCCAAAGATGTTTTTGTTTTATATGTAATCCAAAAAAAAACATTTTTGACACAAATCGAGAGTTAAATGACCCTTGGAGACAAAATAACCCAGGATCATTAAATACGTAAGTTTTGTCGAAATAATTTTGTTCTAAACTCCTATTTTACTCTGTAATTGATGAACAGTGAGGATTAGTTTGCAAGCCCTTGGGGTTCTGTGCATTTACTTTGTAAACTAATCATACGTTTAAAGATCTAAAACCCAACGTATGCCTTAATGGCAGCACAATCAAACAACGAGGAGTAAATAGTAACAGAAGTTGGGAAGAGAAATGAAAATGGAGAGAGATCGTTAAAAAGAAACATTAATACCCATCGCGACATGAAAAGATCTTTCCAATATAATCAGCTCTACATATTGCACCAAGGCGCTCTGGAATGGGCTCTGTTAGCTGCACGTGGAGGTTTTTATTGACGCTCTTTTATAAAGATATTTATCCTTTGATTCCTTTCTCCAGAAGTTATTGTCAATTTTGTTGCAATTAGATCCATTATTACTCAACCTGATCCTTAGCGGATGGCAGACAAAGACAGCAGTAGAAGCATTAGTGAGCGATAGTCGTAGAAATGACAGTTGTAATTTGTAATTAGGCAAGGCATTCAAGAGCTTGTGGCTGAGGGGAGTATTTTCTTGTCCGCCGTCCACTTGCTGGTCTATATGGAGTTCTAGAAACTGTAATGACACTCAAAGATAATTGCAAGTAGAGAGTAAAGGAGAGGATCACACTAATGTTGGAAAAAGTTGGAAACTCCAAGCTTTGAAGATGGATCGGGTTGGAAGAATTAATAGATATTTTTATTGAACTGAAATTCTGGATTTAGGTTCTTTCAAGCAGAACGTAAATCTTTGGTCTGCTTCTGTCGAACAATCTGACAAGAGGTCGAAATTAAATGAGAAGGGAATCTAATTGACAACCCTTATAAGCTTCCTTGGTTCAGCTCCACCATAGAAACTATGGAGTTGGAGTGGAGACCTCCTTGCTTTAATTCTTTTTCAAGTAGATTTGCTAAACAAGCGGAAGTATCGTTTCTAGAGTATTAGTGTTCGTAGTACATATATTTATAGCATCAGAAGATTTCAAGCATGGAGCTGGTCCTACGCCTACATTCCATCTTTTCCTTTTAAGCCTTTTCCTTTGTCACTGTCAGTGTCAATCCTGGATCTTCTACAGGATTTGTCTGCTTGTTAGATCTTATAACAAGAGAATTTCAGAAGTAAGCCGTTGTAAAGTATGTGTATACCTCAAGAGAGAAGCTTGAATCATATAGTGGTTGCTCTAGCTTTTTAAATAAGAAATTGATGCCAAAAACTAGCTTTGAGAGGCTCTGCGAAGTCAGAAAATCACATAGAAAGAAATTGTATTGAGCGCTTGAATGACTTATCATAATCGTCTTGGGAGAATTACCTAATTTAAAGAGATCTGGGGTGTATATTTCATCAGGAAGGGTAAGTAGGTGTGACCAAATAATAATCTACAGAGCAGAGAAAGTGAAAAGGAGAAAATGAGATACAAATAATGCACGTGTACACACTCCAACAGTACAGTCGTTTACAGAAACCGTATGATTTTATGAAACACTCCCACTGTCAGATATTTTCTGAGTAAGGTTCAGTTTCGCTCGAATAATACCAACCAACCAGTACAAAACGAAGGACTTAAACAAGACTAAATTATTATTTACTTTCTTTTGGGAATACTGTTAACATGTATCTGTACACTGTTGTATGAAGGGTTAAGTCTGGGTATACTTTCTATGCGTAAAAGCACAACACATTTTGCTTGGCACTGGGTTATAACATGGTTTTCTTCGTTAACAATTTCTTTTGTAAGACTTACTTCCCTTTCTTTCTCAACTCTCTCCCTCTTTCCTAATTTAATCATAAAACTGGAATTCCATGAACTGAATAAAAATTTCAGAAATAGGGCTTGTGGTTTTTTCGTGTTCTGCTGAAGGATGGAAGATATCTTCTAGAAAAGTCAGTCAATGCTGAAAGTAAAAACATACACGCGTGTATTCCATATTAGATATATAAATGTATACATAGATGTATATTCCAATACTGTACCGATTACATTGTGTAATGGATTTGGAGGTTATGTCTTTTTTAGCATTCCTTGCATATATCTATTGTAGAAATGGGTTTATCATACAGGAAGAGGGAGGATTCCACGAGGGGAATGAGAATGGACGGAAAATATTATGAGAAATCGCTGAGGAGCACGGATTTTGCATATAATGTACATCTGTTCAAATTCTTATTGCCTTTTGGTCTTAAGTTAGTTCTCCTGTGTCCCTTCGATTTCTATCTCCCGTATGTCTATCTCTGTGCAAACGAGTGAGACCAAAGAGGAAGAAAGTTCTCCCCGACGTTAAGTTATATTGCTTCTACAAAGTTGGTTCTAGTACCGAGTGTCCTAGTCCTTTTAAGATGTGAAGAAGACGTGCATGTAAAATATATTCAGCCATACGGCAGTTCAATTGAAAAAAAACCCAACCATATTTCAAGTTTTTTTCGCCTCTCCCCCTTAATAACTCCTCTGATAACAAGAATTCCGATTTTATTTCATTAAACATTATGCAATTACTTGATAACAACTTGCCATTTTCGGTTGAAACAATACATGCCCCAGTATAACTCCCCCTGTAAATGAGACCATCTAAACAATAAATGGCTCCCCAGGGGCGGTAAAAGCGGAAACACAGTAATAAAAGTGAACGCGAATCTTTAATCCCAAAATCGCAGACACCTCTGCGTGGATTCATGCGTTGATACTTATTTCTCTGTGCCGTTATTTCTCAACAGAATTTCTATTTCAATGATACTACGTGGTGTACGTGTAGTCTTAGGGTTTGAAGCTTACCAGAGATCGGTTGAAAGATTTAAAATTTACTTCATGCCTTTATGCTTTATTTCATTACCTTTACATTATTTGCATGATGATTGGTGTATAAGGAGTACCATACATATATTTTTCGTATAATTTACATTCATCGCTTTCCTTGTAAGTCTATGCAAAGCAGATTTGCGTTATGCTAAAACGTATGCTTATGTCATTTCTGACTCATTATAGTCTGTCGTTTTCACCAAAGTAGCTTTATTATAGCTGCAGTAAAAATGAAAGCAATGGCCTATGAATTTAACGCAAACAACGAAGTACATCAGAGGTTTGTTTTTAACGAGATTTCTGTATCGACGTTTCTCGAATTGTAAGCTATAAAAACTGAAAGCAGGAAACTAAATACACATAAGGGGGTTGTCTGTGCGAGTAGAAGTACTAAACAAGAAACCGCCTGGAAACAGAGACTCGTCCCATTATGTTTGAAATATCTGAAGTCTTTTTACAACCTTTTGCATGTAAGCCGATTGATTCACTCTTTCTACCTTCTTAGTGCTGTGTAAATAAAAATAAAAACAGTACACTCTTGGTATTGATTAGATCATTTTTAATGTTCATTTTGTTAAATTTAAATTGTCCATTACTAACAGTAACAAAACATGCAATTCCATCATCGTGGCCAAATAGAACCTGCTGGATTTAAAACCTTGTAATTGAACAATTTTAATGAGAAATTGTGAAAAGGTACAAAGAAAGTCCAAAAATGGAAACTGTTTTTAACAGAAATTTAATCTGGGCGTACGACTTGTATCAAGAGTGAGTTGTAAGGGGGGGGGTTAGTTTAAGAGATGCTAGAGTGGATTGGTGTCAAACGTTCTATTTTTTACTGTTTTCAAGACTCCAAAGTCAAACTCACTTACTGTAGTTCTTTGACATCTGACCAGGCAGAGGTGGCGTCAAGAAAATTCAAGAAAAGACTGGTTAAGTGATAGATGTTGAAAAGATGAGCAAATGCATACTAAGGTAGTACGGTTTTAGAATATAATTTTGATGACAAAAATGGCTATCCCAAGAAAATGCACAGGTTCATCTACTGATGGGCTCCTTTACTGATTTAACTTATCTATGGAGGTATGTAAAACTTTATTCACGATTCTCTTCCTCCTTTTTTCCTTGTATGCGTAGACAGACTTTTCTGACTGAAGAATTCAGACTGCTTTGAAACGCCATTCCAAACTTTTTATTCGCATTACGTCTAATATATTTCTATTATAGGTGCTTAAATCCTGAATCCGGACTAGTTATAAAAATATATTCCTACCACACGCCAAGAAACTTCACGCAAAAAAAAGCATGAAGATCTTTACCAAAAAGTAAAGAGCAAATATCGGAGGAAATAATGACAGTAGGGCAGAATGTAGAAGCACAAAGAACCTTTCTCTACTGCTGCTATTATTCTACATAAGGAGATATAGATCTAAAACTTATGCTATTTTGAAACTTCTACGAGTTATAAAAGTCAACGCTGATTGCTGCAACCGAGGAGAATCGATTCAGACAGAGATTTCCTACATTATTAGGTAGCAAAAGAGGCAGTTAAGATGAGTAGGAGAGAGAAAAATTTGTCAAGGTGAACAGAACATAAAGTTACTCCCCCTAATGTTGTCGGAAATGGTTACTTCTGAAATCAAGCCAAAACGGCTCCTATAGGACAATTTCCATGGAGTGAAACTGTCACGAGTTTATTTTTCCAAGGGTGAAACAGGAAAAGGGATGACCTTTTAGATACGTCTTTCCTGATTACTAAATGATGTAAGGATCCCCTCAAGTCTGGGTAGAAAGTTCAACTTGGGTATTTAGGTTCTATTGACTTTAAGAAATCAGGAAGCTTTGAAACTTGAAGGACATCGCATGAGTATCATTCAGCGAATCATTTGAATTTCTCAAACGTACAAGCTGATTGATTTGTTTTGAGTACTCCTCACAGAAACCATTACCAAGTGCAGCCATTTCAGCTCTAGATTTGTACTTTAAGTCTTTTAAAATAAAAAAGACAGGCACAGTTCTCGTACAAACACAAACATAGTCTTCTTCAACTGAAGTTGTTTTCCCATTTAGCTGATGATTTTCAGATGGTGAAATAAAATCAAGCTTTACAATAATATTACAATGTATTTAGGGTGTACTTCTCAGTGAATTATAGTTTTCCGAAGGTTGTTAAGATAATGTATAAATGCAAAGAATGGAAAAAGAAACGCAACTATTTATTGGATGTATGCAATGCAGATACTTCCTCAACAAGCCATCGTATTTAATGTTAAAGCCATCAACTGATTAATACAAGAAATTATGATTTCATCTGTGCCTTTATTTCAGAATAGATGGACTAAGTTTGGTATATTTGAGGTAGGGAAGGCTAGTAAGATTTGATTTGTATCTTTATTATAATGTCGAGCCAGTTCAATGTTTATTCATTGTTCTACCACTAGTGACACTATAGGTCGTATTACCGTAGTAAAAAATATACCTAAAATTAAATTACTTAAGTTATAGTTTCCATTCCAAAAAAACAATAAACTAGAACCGTTAAACATACCGATTCGTTTCCGTTTTAATCAGAAAAATTTCAAAAACATCACCCTGTATCTAAATGGAGATTCTTAAGTACTCCAATTTTAACAGCTAGAAACATATCCTTAAGGGATAATCCATCATAGGGTGTAAAATGCAAAGATTTCCTGTGACATAAAGCTTTAAAAATGGCAATTTAATTCTCCGACTCTGGAGCTTTCTTTAGATTATATTTCTTAGTTTTAACATGCGCAACAAATTCCGGCACACAAAGCGGACTTGACCACTGTCTACTTAATTTTACATTTGCATATGCCTTCTCATTCATGCTAAGCTTGTATTTTACTTCGTGAAACCAGTTGAAACAGTAGCTGCATTGTAGAGTACCAAACAAGTCTTCATCTTCGTAGTACTCCTCCTTTAAATGGTCCTCGTAAAGTACCGTAAAGTAGGTACTATTGATGTTGACCAGGTACTCAGTGGGGTCAATCTCCTTGTTGCAACAATGACAATAAGGCCTTACATATCTTCCACATAAGACCCCGTCCTTCACATAAAAGTCCTTCAGACACTTCTACTCTATTTCGGGGGTTTCCAGGTAGGACTGCTTTCCCAAACTCGCTACGATATGATTCCAATAGCTCCTTGGCCTGTTTTGCATAATTTCCCCCGATCCTACCTTAAAGAAAGGTATGTGACAGTATCTCTGGGGCTTTCATCAAAAGGATACAAAGTCCTCCGGGCGAACATATACTATGCATATTGGAACTTATCTTTTTATGTAGATGAGATCCTTCTAGGTAGAAAAGATTAAGACTCCAAAGGTCCAATCTCTGAAATTCCGAATGAAATGGTCAGGTCACGGTCCCAGGTCAGTGAAAATCGAACTCGAAAGTTGAACATTCGAATGCGTTGTCAATTAGCGCACAGAACTGTACTTTTTCACGTTTAAAACTCTTATTTTACTAGTTTTGTGAATTTATTACTAAAAAAACTGACGAGAGCAAAAATACTACTAATAATAAGAGAAAGTCACAATTGATATTTAAAAAAGCATAACTTTCATTTTAATCCAAAAATCAACATTCTCAATGTATTTTAATTTTTAATTTTTTGTACTGATTTTACTAACCATTAAACCCATTCTGAACGAAGGTAAAGAAGCAGAAGACTAAATAACCTACATTAATATTTTATTTATTTGTACTTTAAATTATGAAATACAAAGAAGATTCCAAAGTTGGATTGAGTAAATTAGGTTCAGAAACGAAAATTCCCTACGTAGCGAATTCAGTCAATATTTTAAAATGATAAAAGTTTACGATTATCTTCCAGGTGGACCGTTAAATTGGACAGGAAGCAGTATTACAGTTCATAATCGTAATGTGGTAGACGCCATTCCCGAACTTGACGAAAATCTAACCACCATAGTTTCAACAAGAGGTGAACGAAAGCCTACGGTCCAAGAAGTCTTTGGAACCATGGCACCTCCACCAGCATCAGGCCCGATTGACATTCCAATGTCAGATACCAATCCTTTACAAAATCGTCCACCAAAATACGGTGCAACCAGAATGGCACCCTCCATGCAGTTTGGAGTTGACAGGCCAACGTTACTTTCAATGTCAGCCCCAACGGTAAAACGATCTAAATTTGAATTGAGTCCTGTAACAACGGAAGCGGTAACCCCATCCTCTGAAACGCACAGCGAACCGTCGTCCAAAACGAGAGAGACATTGACAGTAACACCATCCGTCCATACAAGTCCCACCGTTCTTGAGGAAGACGACGAAGATGAGGGAACTCCTGGGAAACACGATCTTGATGAAACGATGGTAGACCTTCATCTCCGAAAGCAACGAACGACGAGTGTAGATAATTTGGCTAAAAAATTAGCGAAAACTTTTGGTATGAAAGAGAAGGATAAAGAGGATGAGAAAGTGGAAGTTCATCTCTTAAGTGATAACTATGAAGATGATGAAAATTCCTCGACGTAATCATTAAACTTCGTACCTGAGGGCACACTCTGGTAATCTGTACTTTTTACATTCCACCATTCCGAGTTCCAGTTACACACTAAAAACTATGCTGTGCCTTTTCCAGACATCTTCATAATATATAATGGTAGCACTTAAGACATTTTCTGCATGCTACCAACCATGCTAATTTTAACTTACGTACCTACACTGTTTTTTTTGGCAATAAACCAGGGTATATAACGAATCGACTCACTTTTATCAGAAGTAGCAGTATGCATAGTGTGTAAATAAGGAACTTCAGTTCATTCTTTGACTTAGTAGACGCGTTTTTAGTAGCAAAGTTTACCCGTGATATAAAAAGGATCTTTTTCTTTTTTGTCATGCAAACGATATGTGGAAGAATGTGATGTTTCGTAGACTTATACTACCTCTAATTAGAAATCAATATGTGGTAGTCTAATTCAAGAAGTAAGTCTCAGAAAAGTTAGTGAGTTTTGGGTCATTCAAACTGCCAACTGTCGTAAAACGGAGGCAGCGTAATATTTCGTAAGCTTTAATAATTAATGTCTTAAGGGTGTTCCCCAGGCATAAATTATGTGGTCTCTCACATGCCTTGCAGTAATGGTTATTGTCCATGGTCGTCTTACTCCTATTGATGTGACATTTTGATTTTTATCTTGACTTCTATTTCCTATTATATTATTATAGTAAAGTGATTACTGACTATTGTTATATGGTGAGTATTTTAGCCCAGTTGCATCAAATAATTTCTAGATTATTCTTTAAGCGTTTTGAATTCTTATTGATACACTAATGCATTTTCTAAAATCAAACTAATGAGGAAAAATGCCGTTCATATGACTCTTCCTGAGTGTTAACACGGACAAAGCGAGACAATATTTTGTATTTGTCGTGCTATAGAGTCACTACTCACCAGAGATGTACCAAGTGCAAAGGGTAAGTTAAGTTTGAAACTCCGTTTTTTCATAGGGAAAGTTGCGCTTTCCATCTTGTGGGATCCGTTCAACCCAAATGTGCTAGATCAACCAACCTTTGTCTCTTACTTCTTCCTACAGAAACGCCTGTCATCGTGAACACACTTCAAGCATCGAATATTCATATATGCCCTTGCTACCATTCAAAGCACGGCACAATTTATTCTTGATTATTCAGTTACAACATTTGAGCGATACTTAGACGGCTAGTGTCAAATACTTATAATTTTGCACTAATAGTACGATAAAAATATAGAGTAGGAATGTAGTGTTTTTTGAGATAAGGCGATGACGTTTGGTAAGTTTATGGACGTGCAGAGATTGTGGATCTATCAGCAAGCTTATCCTTACTTCCCATTCGTTGGTAAATTACACTCAATGGGATGTGCAATAAGTCTTTCAGGAAATTCAGGCTGGTTGCTACAAAATGAGGGTAAAATTAATTAAGGATTGGGAAAACTCATCGTACTGCCTCGCTTAAATCAAAATGAAATTACTATTTTCATTGTTGATGACTCCATGCCGAAGAAGGAAATCAATGGCCACGGGACAACTAGTGGTCTTGAAGTCGGGCGATAGGATGACTTTTAAAGCATCCTAAATAAAGATCAATGAAAAGCTTACAAAAATTGCTTTTTAGGAATGCTATTTTTAGTACTAACTTGAACTACAACAGTAAGTGTTTACCGCAACTGGGTACAGATGAAAGGAGTCTACCTCCCCATCTTGATTCACGGGAATGAAGTCCAAAGGAAGTTCTAAGTCATAAACGTACTCAGTATTAGGGGACAGACCTCTTTCCGATTCATAGAAGATTCTACATTAAAAATATTTTAATTAGTTTCATCATAATGTTAATTTTCTTAAACTTTTCAATTCAACTACTCACGAAACAGTTCCTGCAGGTTCCAAATTACACAAAAGACTTTCTGGGATCGACGCCTCTTCAGCAGCCTCCTTATGAGCCGTTTCTAAAACAGTATACCCGACAGATAGTCCACCCCCAACCTAAATACACAAACTTATGTAGTCTTAAATAATTTTGAATCAAATAAAAACCCATAAATATCATCTATCATCTAACAATATTGTCCATCTTTCCAGGCCAACGCGCCTTAGTTGAGCTTCGCTTCTGCAGCCAGATGCAAAGTCCCCGTTCTGGATGATAGACATAACCATTGATATCAACTCCATACTGCCGAATGCCAAAAAGACCTAATAAACACACTATAATTACTACAAAAGGTAAAAACCCATGTTTAAAGAAATAAAAAGTATTTTTTCAAACTAATTCTTACAAGTAGCAGCTCTTTCCATTTTCATCACAGACTGACTATCAAGATCCACTCGAACTTCATAGCACTAAAGAAAATGACAAACAACCATCAAAGTAATTGAACTTGAATGAATAAAAATAACTACCAAACATACTTCATTCCTCCACCCTTTCAAGGTCACGAAGGCATTCTTGCTACGGAGATCTCGTAGAACATTGTCAACCGCCTTGGAACGGGAATCATAATCATAGAGACTAGCAGCTAACTCGACTGCCTCGGTATTACACAGGAACACGTTTGGATAAGTTTTGAGTTTTTCAAAAACCTCAGGCGTTATCAATCCAACTCTAAACCCATCAACGACAAACGGCTTACAGGATTCCATACGAAACGCTGCAAAGCATTCAATAGGTTATCAAATACCAAGTCTTTCCCCACGTCCCACAATAATATTTGTAGACTAACCATTCAAGAAAAATGAATTGAACTCCCTAGCCAAACTCATGAGTGCATTGTGGTCAGGAAGTTCTAAATGAATCCTAGGATTGGATCGAGCAACTCGTCTTTCCGGACATTGGACCAACGACGCTTTACTATGAGCAACCTTTTCCATCTGTAAATAAAGAAAAACCATAAGATTTTAACACCACCCCTCACAAAAACTAATACCATCATCATCTCACGCTAACATAAAAAAATAAGGTTTATAACAATCCCCCTATCCATTCAGGCATCCGTTCATATAAAATTAAAATACATAAATCCTTAGTCCATCTAAATGATACGAAATGTGTCAAAAACCCCATCCAACCCCTCCTCTCTACAGAGTCAGATATAAATCCTCATTCATGTTAAACTGTTTACCATAGAACTATTCATAAAATCAAACTTCCAATTTACCTTTTTTTGAATAATAAAAGGTGATTTGTTACTGAGTAACCTCACCCACCACGCTGACAGGCACAGAGTAAAAAACCTCACAAATTGTGTTAAAAAAAAGTAAAAAAAAAAAATCCGTCCCCCTTAAGAGCTAGAAAAGAGTCGGAGTCTCAGGTTGTGCTAGGAGTAGAATGCGTCAATAGACCAGAAACTGAATAAAACCTCTCGTCCCTGTCTCCTCCCTTTTAAAGCTAGATGAGGATTATGCACCATGATTTGACCTCACTTTTAAAACTGAAATCTATCACCCACAGGCAGGAGGATCAACTAAATGTCTCAATAACAACGTACACGAGGTGATTGAGATATGACTTTTTGGGACGGGCAGGGGGCATCGCCCCTTAAATCAGGGTCAGTGGACCATTTCCATGTCACTTAAGTAGTAATAATGTAGCTTAAAGGTCCCAAGGGACTGACTCTGACTTGAGGCCTTGACTCAAAGTCCCACTCCTCTACGTTGTAAAACTACAATCAACCGGAGAGATTGAGATTGCAGAATAATTCTGATTTTGAAAAGTCAGTTGAATAGTTGTAGATGGGCAGTTTAGTAAGTGGGCCTCCTGACTAACTCGCCGGTTTAAAAAGCCACCAAGCTAACTGATCGGACCGATCTTAGGATACGAGTGAGTGATGTTAAAATTATGATGTTTTTTCATTTATTTTATACTGACAAAACTAAACACGAACGAACGAACATGCAGCTGTCCATCGGTCCGTCTGTCCGTGATAATATTTTAATGCAACTTGTCTCCTACCGAAGTTCTGATGTGACAGTGAGGGAAACCAGATCCGGTTATAGGTTCATATTCCATCCCATGCATTACTTAACTTGCATTCATTCATTCTTAAACACTGAATGGTATTGTGAGTATATTCCAACTGATTGAGGCATTCATTCATAGTAAACTCAACCTCAACTCAACTGCAGGAAGACCGTTCTTTAAGCACGATGGGATGATGATGATGGTAGAATTTAATATATGAACAGGCACACACGACACATCCTCCAGAAAATCCGAGCGAGTAGCATGATAAAAGTTTAGCATGATCCTAATCTTGACTATCGGCTGGAGTACGGACCACTTGATAGGCGAGATACTAGCTTGATCTAAGGGAGAGACTTTACCAGATTTTTAAAACTTAAAGTCACAGTGCAGTACTGTTTGGTTATCGGTTGGGATAGCAAAAATCCCTCTCTCCCCCCCCCTTGTAGGTAACCATGAATATAGTTTTTAGATGGATGCAGTTTCGGTGGAGCAGGCTAGGGAGGACTACGCCTGGATTTAGATCACAAGAGGATGCTATGAGGGCCTTTTTGAGCAACCTAAAATCAAAACCATTCCAGAAAAACGTGCTTCCTAACATGTATTTTTCTCGTTACATCATCATGCAGCAAAAAATTATTATTTTCTGGAAGATGCACATGTCAACTGCTATATTGCTTGCTGCGTGAACTGCATTTACAAAAATACACTGTTTACTGTTTGTTTATGTACACAAAATAAAGGCAGTACTGAAACTGTATGAATACCACATGTATAATGTAGCATGTGTACGCTAGCCGAGATGGATCCAGCAAACAAGCCTGACTTGCCTGACCTAGGAATCTACAACGTTCTGGTGACATTAATTACGACTGTCAACGGCTGGATCATGATTAATGAATATGAAATACCGGTAGATCACATCAACACTGATCCAACTGCGTATTACAGAATGTCATCAAAACTTGAGCTTCCAGTCTCAAAACATGTTTGTTACAATTGGTCTTCACGAGCTTATGCTTCAGCACTCAAAGATACATGTCTTAAATAGTACTTTTCTAATCTATTTTCTTCACTTCATTTCATTTTAGAATCTCAAACTATTTATTCGGGTAATGAACGCTCCATACACTCACTTTGGCGCTGTGGTCTATGCAATCAACAATCCTTATCCAATGGTTTTGAAAATATTTCTTGCTTTATTTGTGGAACAGGTTGAATAAGATAAGAGTTGGTCGGTAAGGAAAGCATCATGGTTAATGTCAGTGAAACAAGAGGTAGGTAAACGTAACAGGCTGGTATTTTACGACAGGCATTGAAAAGATTTATTATAGTTTTAAATTATAAGCCCAAGTGCTCATTTATTGCATTCACTATCAATTGTGAGTCACCCTCCTATTAGACTGAGACTTTAGTCTGATAATGAATCGATCTAACACACCGTTTAACTTTAAAGATTAGTCATCACACCGTTCTCATTCTTCCCTATCAGTCTGACGATGGTCGCCGGTGGATGAAATGGTATTATGATCGGATTTGGATGGTAATCAACGGATGATAATATAACATAATGGAAGCAGGCATAACCATTAGCCAGCACTAGCTACCGAATCTATTAAAGTACCTGACAATCATATGTTTTACCCGTGCAGACCTAACCTATTTAAAATCCTGATAGTTGTATTTTTTTGTCGGCGGACAAGTGATAACTCAACATGCCTAATTCTGGGACTGATACTGATGCATTGAACTATGGTAGGAAATGTAAAAAATATTAGCATTAATTCATGCGTCAAATGCGAACCTAATTTTATTTTAATCGACCCTCACTGATGCTAAAAATTCAACGCCAGATGCTATTTAAGAGGACTGATAACGACTGTAGTCGGAATGTATCAATACCTATATTAAACTAAAATTAACCATGGACAACGTAACCTCCTAGATACCACGTTAAAATCATACAGGTATGGTGGATGAAGTTTAGTAACTCGTAGCTCGTACGACTGATTTTTTTAATAAGGCATATTCACTTTAGGCCAACCATGGAGTACAAAACTTACTTTTGCATGAGAAACCAAGAAACAAATTGCGAATGGAAAGGTTAGATTTTTTTTATCGCTGCTGCGTATAGCATTCATGTTTATAGATCAAAGTAGGAAGACAATAAATATTCAAACTTTTTTTACATTGGAACTGACGCTAAAAACTTCCTGAAATAGAAAGAAATCTATTTTTGTTACCAAAAGTTATTTTTGTCTGGTACAGTTGTTTTAACAATGTGTATCTCAACGTTAAAAGATTTTAAGATTATTTAACTAAGTAACTTAGTCAAATATTTTAAAACAAGAGAGTAATGAGTATGATATATTAAAGTTATTCACTATGCGATGCATATCTACGAGATCAGCCCAGATTAACCTTACGTTTAAAATTCCAATCAGTCAAAATAGCTACCGATCAGCATAAGACTGGAGGCTATAAGCTCAAGCTTTGTGCAAAAACTCACCGCTGCTGCTGCTACCGTTTGCTGTACACCCACTTGAGAGAGGAACGGTAAATCTCAATCGGTAGTGTAAATCGACCAGCAAGGTAGAGCTTGATCCGTTTCTTTGTAGTCGTTTTGGGTGTAAAAATGAGGAATTAGTAGTCAATTTTAACTATAGAATTCCCATCATCAGTCACAGCCACACCTTCACAATCGCAAACGCCGTATTGTTCTAAGAAAACGACAAAGACAACATGGTATGTTCTTTACAAATAGGAAAATCAGAATAGAAGCTTAAAAACAACTTTGTTCCAACTGTTACCAACTCTGAAAGAACTTTCATATAAAAAAGCGTCTACAGCAAATGACATGATAATACGGAGTTCGTAAGTTTAAAAAAGGAAAGTGATACAACTAAAATAATAAGAATGAAAACAATTACAGGAATGAGGCTGGAAATTTATAATAGCTCTTGTTGAAAATGTAAAGCACAAATGAGCCGGTTTCCATGACTTATTATTAAATTCACGTTTTCACGTAGAGGAGACATTTTTCATTCTTTGCATGCTACTACTATAAAAAAACAATGGAATAAAAGCCTCTCTAAAACACGTTTTAATTCAGAAAAACACACCTCTTTATTTAATATGGCCAGTTAAGGACTGATAAACTTTACTTATACTTCAATTTAAAACGACAATAAAAAGAACTGATGGAGATTCCACAGATAGCAAGGCGTCTGTGAGAATCAATGCATGCTTAATACTAGTAGCCTTGAGAAAATCTTTAATACCTCAAATTTCAAAATAAAGTCCAATGCAAGAAAACAACTTACAACTTATTAAAAACAACAAACCATGACTTCATGTTGGATCGGTATTTGGAAGTCCATAAGTATAATTCACGATCTATGAACCATGACCATGAGCAACTATCTGATAATAGCTTTTAAAGCTTCACCAAACAACACCGTTGATCTGATCTTGAAGTTTTTCTCAATGGGCAATGGAATGCGAGATGCGATGGAGCAAGTGATCGGATTATTAGTTAGGGCAATCAAAGCCCAAGACTTCAAATTCTCCTAGCTGCCTTTGCTTTGCCTACAAATGAATAGGTTTAATGCAAATTTTCACTCAATCCCTTTCAAATTATACCTGCGTCACTATATTATGTAGCAAGCAAAATCTTGCTTACTTATGGACGGCAGATGTGGCATAATTTTAGGGAATGGTGGTAGTTTAAAACGTATATGAACACTATTGGTGATATTAAGTAAGGATAGGATGGAAGTTGCTTTATAGCCTTTTTAATAAGGGTAGGTTAAGTAAAATAAAGCGAACCAGTGCATATTATAAATATAGGAATCTTTATTAGAGAAACTGCGTTGAAAGCCCCGATTCAAGATGGGAATAGGTGAGAAAACTTAGGGGATCTAAAGTTAACAGCGTAAGCATAAAATGTTACATATATACCTTATAACTGTTTCGCTTTACAAGAATTCATTATACAAAAGAGACGTGCAAACTAGTGCTTCCTTCACTTACATGAAACTACTAAAGGTAGTCGTTGGAGTATGGGCTGTAACGAGTACTATGATGCATGATACATAAAACGCCAACTTGAAGTAATAAAATGCAATTCCGTGAAAGCCTACTGCCGCAGACTGTAAAATAAGCGTATATAGTCACAATACACTGCTTCCAGTGCATAAGTTCATTAATGTACATAATAAAATACCACCGACGCGTATATTTTGAAATACCGATAAACCCCTTTGTTTCAAACGAAACGAAAAGTAAAAGTGAGCCTTGGTTGTTTATTACAAAATATGCTACGACATAAACCTAGCTTTACTACTGCTAAAATAAAAACTACCACTTTTTCTGACTGCCACTGCTGAAATGACATTAAGTCCAACTTTTAATGTTTAAGCAGCTTTCCTGTAAGCCGACCGACAATGCATCGCAAGTGGTATAATTTGACCTTGAAATGAAATACAGAGTGAAGCGGGAGGGCGAGGATACATGGTAACCCGTATTAATAAGTCTGCTAAATTAACAGTAACAGTATTTCTTAGCCGGACAGAACAAATCAATGATAAATCCAACGTTAAAAACGATTTGCCAATATATTGAAACAAGAGGCCAAGCCTGACAGTCATGACTCATGACAAGCTCTGCGATTCAAAGCGTTGGAACAACACTTCTCCAGCGAACCCTGAGATATCAAATTGAAATACCAACTATTTAATCGACCAGCGAACCCGCAAGAAATTCAACTGAATTACAAAACTACGCATAGTCTTCTACCAAGTCAAGTTTAGGCAGAGATAGAATTACAAAATTATTTATAATCTTCGGCGAACCCCCGAGGTAATAAACTGAATTACCGTATTTCCCGAATTAATCATCCCCCCCCCCCCGAAAAGTCCCCCAGGGGTTTGGGCCATTTGAAATAATAAAGTCCCCCCTGGAATAAGCCCCCACCCTTAAATAATTCCCCATCCCTTACATTGACGCGTTTTTGGTAGGAGACATTTAAATTGAACTTTCTCAAAGGATTTTTAACCTTTTAAAATTATTTTGAGAAGAATTTTTTCTGATCTTACATTTTGCATAACATTAAAATAATTAATGTAGAACTATTAAAATTTGGAATAACTTTATAATAATAAAAAGTACAAGCAAAGTAAAAATTACGTTTTACATTACTAAGTCTTTGATATTCTTTTTTTAAATCAAACAAAAAGTTATCAGCATTTTAGAAATTTAAGTAAAAAATTCTACTAAAATTGTATTTAAATGATGCATATTCTTTCATTATTTCACTTTAGTTCTGCAATAATTTTTTGATTTCTGGCAGTGGCCGGTTCATTTTTCATTAAATAAAAGTTAATAATTTCTCTGTGAAAGTAAAGTAAAAAGTTTCTTTACGAAAGCGATTACTTTGTTGTAAATACAAAGCTCTGCTTGGACTGAAAAATGTTTTTAATACCCTATACTGCCGATATGCCGCCCTCGTTAATTATGCCGCACGCCTATCCTTTACATGTTAAAAGGGGTATCTCTCCCATGTTAAACATGCTTCGAAATATCTTTTTTTCATATATAAGCCGCGGCATATCGGACGGACTTTAGGGTAGTAATTGATAACATTGATAATTAATTAATGACGAAAGATTATTTTATCCTTTTAATGAAGTTCAAGCTGGAGCACAATGAAAAATTCAGAGGTTTGTTAAAGGACAATTTGGACAATATCTTCACTATCCCAACTTCAGACCAAAAATTCAGTAAAAAAGTTTCAAAAAGTCTACTTATCTCTAAAAGTTTACAAAAAGTGGAAATTTTATTAAAAGTTACTACTGAATCTGCAAAAAAGAAGGGGTCCAAAATAAAAAATCCGATTTAAATATTAAAACCCCTCCAGTATTGTCCGCCACCCCGGTTTAATCCCCCATGGCTAATCCGAGTTTGAAAAAATAAAGCCCAAAGAAATAATTAATTCGGGAAATACACTACACTATACACTATTCTTCAGCTTACCCATTCTATCGAGATATTCAATTGAATTACAAAACTATTTGAGTTTGAGTTTATTGACGTTTCTTGGGCAATCGCCCATAACATCACTACATAAAACTATTTACGGGCCGCAAACAAGCTCCCGAGGTCTTTCCCGAAACCGGAATTAAAATGGCCTATTGTTTCAGGTAACTGTATGTTGAAACTTGATGATTTGCTCTTGCTAAATGTTGAAACAGGAAATTGTGTATGCTTCTTGCTCTGTTGTGACATAATTATAATGTTGAAATTTGGTTTGAGCTTTGTACATGAAAATCAGTGTTTTGTTTTGTTCCTAATTAGTGCTTTTTTCAGTAGTTGTGAGTTTTGAATAGCGTATACATTGATTCTGTTGATTACCTTACGATTTCTGTCTAGCACTTTTGACGTCAACCCCGAACCAATGTAATGATGCGCTTCCTTAGTAAATGAGGATGATTATGCATATTAAACAAAGTGGTTTAACCACAGAAAGCCGGAAGACTTTTGACCGCAGCTAGCGTCCATATCTTCCTTCCACTTGACACCAACATAGTTAAAGTCAGTTAAATGCCATAACGCAATGGTACTCCATCTCGAACGACACCTAATCAGGGAAACCCCCCTTTATATACCACGGTTAGGTTGACATCTTTCATTTGATAATAATATGGTCAAAACCTATCAAGGAACTATGAAGTGGCATAGTTTAGACCCGTTTAGATTTGCAAGGTCCCACAGTGTTATGTCCAAAGCCTAACTCGCGGAAGAAGACACCATTAAAACAATGCGGATGGACGTATACACATAGAATATGCCTTCCCCTATTCATCTCACCCACTCCTCTCGGTGCTTCCTCTTGACGTGAGAAGACATAGTAAGGCAATAATTTAATTCGGGCATTATTAATTTTTTTTTTAAATTAAATGAAACCTTTTGGAGTAGAGTAAAAAGAAAACTAAAACAACGGGTTTTCAACTTTTTCCCCAAAGCTTCACCTTTAATGCTACTGACTCTTTTTAATTTGTACGAAAGATTTGTAAAAAATATGTAATATTGCATATGCCAAAAAGCTTGCATGACTCCTGATTCAATTAAATTTTAAAAACAAATTGAAAATGATAAAACTACGTACCTTCGAAATGATAGCTCCTTCGCTGCTTTATAGAAGCTCATATGTCTGCCAGACTTTGCTGAATCCAATTTATGACACGTTAATAAAAGCAAGTGTCAAAGTATCAAAGTATCAAACAGTGGTCAACTGGTCGGTGTCAATGAACGATGGGTGGATGCGATGATGTGATGTGATTGATGAATGCTGTTGCCAGGGTTCAGTTTCTCGATCTTGTCCTCCCCTCAATCCATGTAATCCAAAATGAAATGCAATCCGGCTTTATAAACTTATTGATCAATTTTATTGAGTTGATGCAATTTTAGTATCAGTTTAGTATACTTCATCTTATTCCTGTATAAATCCTGTCACGTCTCAGTAAACCTTCATACTTATGCAAAAATCAGAAGCTTTAACATGTAATTGCCGTTTCCTTCGCTTACGTCGTCTCTAACTATGCAGCTAAGCTCTATGTACCCCTTGCCAGAAGAACAATAAAACAAGGGATAAGATAAAAACCATTAGGGTGATTATAACATTAAGTAACAGTTCCAGAGCTTCTCATTTTTACTACTTTCCTTTCTTTACAGTAGATAATACAAAAAAATAAGATAAGCAAAGTGAAGAGACCCGAATTTGGTTACGTTATATTTTTTTATTAGTCTTAAAGCAGACTAGTTGTAAGATCTAGTGACGCTAGGTGGCAAATTCGTTGGGTTTGCCGTTTCTTGACTTGAATCAAAGCAAAATTCAATTTATAAGCAATTAATCTTTGGACAATCGTTTAATGCTATATTTCTTTACTTTATATTGATGTAATCTACTGTTGGCAGTTGCAGTAATGGTTGTACGTAAGCTGTACTAAAATTCATAGCCTATGACATGGCTCATAGGCTATGTATGTTCCCTGATAAGAATTTATTTATCTTTGCTGTGCTTATCAGCAAAAAGCGCAGCCAGAAGAAATTTTTGGGAAACTTTAATATTTTTGTTGACGTCTTTTTGGTATTGATCCTTTCTTGTCTAGAAATTTCCAAAAGCATCTCTTCCATGTCAAAAACGTCTGGTAAGGAGGGTGAGGGATTTCTGCTAACATCTTTTTATAGTGCACCCCATCGATTTGGTAAAATGGAATTGTTGTAAGTTGCTCTTTTTTCATGTATATGGGCTTTGAAAATTATATAAATTGTTTCGTTGGTTATGTTATGCGTGCATTTTTGTTTTGTCCAAAGAAATATTTTTCAGAGATAAGTAAAGCATGAAATTTACATGTTTACACTACTTTCAGTATAGTTGCAACTACAAAACAAAGATTCTCTCTCCTTAGAAGATTTCTGAACGTTGAAATCAGTTAGCCTAATACAATAGTTCGGACAGTAAAATCGCTTGAGCGTTTGTTGATGAGATCGTTTCACTTCTCACTGACAATCACGTACACTTTTGTAGTGAATGGACTTATCAAACTGTATTTCATCGGAATGCGGGAAAGGAACGGAAGCTTGAGAGTTAGAGAAGTCATTTGACGTTCACAAAATGCTGAAATCCCAATTTTAACTTCCAGCATAGCATATAAATTTCATATAGAATTAATAAAATATTACGCATTTTGCAATAATTAATGCTTGATCCGGACCTAATACCTAAATCTACATCTAGATACATATAGATGCCCTGAAGTTGCTGACTGAGTTACCGAATTTTAATTTGATTATTCTAAAATATCTCTGTTCGAACCTTACAAGTTCTAACAACAACCTTTTGTTGCATTAAAAAGTTGGTAACAAGTTTAATAACCCAAATAATGTAGGTAACTGGCTTAGTGCACAGTTGTGCATAGTGCATGCTACCATATCGTTATGCATGTGAACCGATTGCATAGTGGAAAGATGAAATGACGATTGAAGTAAATAAAAGCCCTTGACATCCTCAACTTTTTCTGGTTCAACTCTTTGCTAGTAAGCTAGTACTCAACAAGTAAACTACGGCTTATTTAGGCTCCAACATGTATTGTTTGAGTCTGACTCTGACACAGTTTTAAAGTAGCTGAAATGTAATTCTAGGACTACAAATCCGTTTTTCACTTGTTTTCTGCTTCACACTTTTGCTATAAAATTGGAGCTGTATGCTTTAGTGTACACAGCTTAAAATTAGTGAATGGCACAATAATGGAGGTTTTTCTAAATGTTTAAATACTAAAATGTAGGCCACCGTCAACACTTAGGAAAATCAATCTTGTATTCTTGCATTATTAAAGTACTGATATCTTATGCATTCCCCACGAATTTTGCTTAATAATTCTACGAACGGTCCCAAAAATAGGATAGAGTAAATCAATGTCTGTATGTCTGCAGTCTGCCTCAAAAACCGTATAAGCAATTAAATGACGTTTAAGGAGGATTTTATAGTTTTTGTACATTGTCTCTACCATTCGTTGGCTGTTAAAGTTTGATAAAGTCACCAATTGAAAAGTACTGTTTCTTCTTTTTGCATACGGAAGATGAGATTTACTACACAAGTTCAACTATATGATCGATCGGGGAAAACAAACTAGAATATTCCACACGAATGAAGAAAGCGAATCTGCTCGAAATGCGTGTCCTTGTCATTGTCATATCTCTGCTGAAAGTAAAGATATCTGACGTAAAAAATTAAATTACAAATCGCTTTTATTCTTTTTATCAAAGTAGTCAACATTTTTGTGATAAAAATCAATCGCTTTTAAATGAAATCACTTTGCTTGGCTGACTTTATCGATCAGTTAACTTGATGCCGTCTTCTTGAATCATGTCTCGGGCATGTAAACAATGTCCACCCCAACTTCAATGCATTAAAGCATTTAGTAAGATAAATATTGAGACGTCCCATTTAATGTATTTATTAGTATGTATTTCCATCCTTAAATCTAAGTTCCATACTTCTGTACTAATCTAATCGTCAAGACAAATATTCAAATAAACATTCTAGTACCATACAAAGATTATTGATTTTGTTTCGAAGGAAATTGTCTTCTTTCTTAACGTCTAGTCATCTTGTTAATGGCTAGCCAATTACTCCCAAAGCATGTCAAGATCAAGTTATAGCCAACGCTAAAGATAAGTTTTAATCTTCGCTTTAGAAGGAAACAGGTTCAAGGTACGGCTTTTATAAAGTAGGTAAAAACACAACTCTTTTGTCTTTGTCTCACGCTAGATCTTAACCCAACTAGGATTCAGCTTTACTTTCAGTCATCATAAGAACAGAACTTTGGGGCTTCAGAGTTTAACAATTTTTTGTTATTGTTTCATTGCCAGAGAGAAGCAGATTTAATTAAGCGATGGATAGACCTAATGTTGGTTTGAATTTCCCCTTTTATTTTAGACTATCGTTTTAAATTTTTATAATGAGTATTTAATGCTATATTCTGTAGACGACAACATAATACCTCGTCCTCACTTTAACAATCCAATTTCTCCCATATAGCAGAGTTGCTAGCTTGTTTTATTGCCTAACTTTAATTAATGATTTCAGGCTTTGAATGTTTTCTATGACTATTAAGATTTCAAACAAAAGAGGGAATATCATTCGAGAATTACTATAATTAACTGTAGTAATTCTCAAATGAATTATTGCATGCATAAACCATGAAGTTGAAAGATTCCTAAGTTTATATAAAAATAAAGCATTTAGTTTTCGGCGAGTAGATTTTACTTTAATCATTAAGTAATGTTTCGGAAGATATTTCCATAATTTGTTAGGTCAACAAATAATTTTTATAAGCAAGCAAACCAAGTTTAAATTGAATTACCTCCACTTTGTTATAGCATATCTGGTTTCCAAGCTTTTACTAAGTTATAAATTTTCTGAGCCATCCTTGTTTTTTCCTTATGCATCATTCCAGGATATCGGTTGCAATATGTACATATAAACGGATATATATTATCGTTTTAATTTTTCTTAGTGAGTATTTAATGCTATATGCTGTAGACGACAACATAATACCTCGTCCTCACTTTAACAATCCAAATTTGTGCATAATGCATACTAATTAGACCTTGGTTGCCAAAAAATTTTTGATCTTGATCCTGGTCATCATTTCAAGGATATCTTGATTCAAATCTCTCTTAAACTGTTTATTATTGTTTAAATAGATTACCGTGTAAAAAATTGTATCATTTATCAATAGGTAAATTTGAGATTGAAACTGGCACGGACGGGCAACGGGAACTAGTTAAGTTGCATGATACATACCGGATGGTATTTCCGGTTTTAAATTAGACTATTTCTCGTTTGACCTTGTCGCAACGTGCGAAAGGTCAGGTAATTTAGCCCATCTCCGAACTTGCCGAGTTTAGTGTCCTCAAGAACCAAAACAGAAGTTTAAAAGGTGCAACCGTTCGAGAGTTATCGCAGGAACGGTCAGCCAGCCAGTCAGACTGAATGATTGGTCATTCGCATAAAGGGACATTCATCCCTTAATAATAAATTAAACAAATTCTCTGCTTAAATTGCAAAAGACGAGGCAAAAGGTGGTAGTAAATTGCTGTGAATGGAGTCGAATTCACGGTTTACAAACTCTTAAGGAGAAACAGATCATGTCACCCGTAGTTCTTCTCTTTGACGCAATGTAGTATATTTATGTTTATCATCTTGCATAATTGAATTATAGTTGTTGAAATGACAGGAATAACGTACTGCGTTAATTTCATAGACTGCCTAAAAATGTGGAGACCACTGCAAACTACACGGCCGTCATGCTGGGAGTGTATGCCAGTAACTCCCGTGCCCGTGTTGTGTTGAAAGTAATCATAGTCATCTCATAACATAACGAAATGTGACATGCATTTTTTCAAATGTTTAACCAATCATACTTTTAATTCATACGTTTTAAATCATACTTTAAGCCAATTTACCTGAATCTTTGAATCTTTTCTTTATCTCTGTAGGAGTAGACTTCTACAATTCTCCTGCAGCAAGTGGCCTCTAATAGGGGGACTTATTTCACACACTTGCTGCTGTCTGTTTCGTTCTACTACCTACTAGTGAGCTGCTAACGTACATAAGTATTGTGAATAGCCAAATGCATATTTTTTTTTATCTGCAGGTGCATCGTAAAGCGGTGGTGAAGTTGAGCTTGTAAACAGAAGTTGAATGAATGCAAGTCGGCAAGATGAACGTCTACAAAAAAAAACAACAAAGGATAGATGTCCAAGATGAGTGGATGATAGAACAGTTTCGTCATAAAAAATTGATCACAAGTTTTACTTTCGATAGGTTTATTGTGCGTACTTCAACAACTGTTGTGGCTCTTTCTGGATAGCTTTGCTAAAAACAGTTGGCTTTCGAGTGAGAAAAGTTGTTTTAACTTCGGTACAGGAAAGATGATTTTATTGACCAATAAATGTCCGTTAGAAATTTGCCTGCCCATTTTTTTTTACTACCGTCACCGTGTGAATATGCATGTTTGACGTAAAGTTTGCCGTAGAAAATCAGACAGACTGTTGTTCCTCAGTGCTTAACTCCATTGTTTCGTTTAGCTATCTTGTTCTAGATAAGTTGACTAGTTAGGGTTAACGCGAGGAAACGCGGTCAGCGGTGTGATACTTAGCAACTATAATCGAAATAAAGTACTCTGAGACGTATGCTAATGATAATATTGATAATGCATATGATCAAATTTAAAACTTTTAACTTTAGTTTATTGATACTTTATTGGTTTCAGTATTAAAAAACGGAAAAATAAAGTAGAATAAAAAAATGAAAGGGCTGTCATATTTGTCTTTGCAGGATAACGGTTTTTTATTCTTTGTTAATTTTAACATAATTATGATATAAAGCACGTTGGAAGGTTGACACTTTCATATAATAATTTCATACCTTCGTCTTACAACATTGCCTCCAAGTTATTGATTATAAAATGTAAAAGGCTATGTTCTAAGGGAGGTTATCTAAGATTAACCTCCCACAACTGCAATGTCTGTTGAAGAGTTTCATCAAACCATTGCCTTCTGGCAGGATCTTTAAAAATTACATCTAAAGTCTTTAGTTCCAGTCCAAGGAGTCCATCCGACTCGTGTTTAAGATACTTCTCAATTCTTTTGACAAGTTCTGCATTATCATGCATTTTGAAAATGTTAGGATAGACAGAAAATAAAAAACGGATTGTTAAGGCCTCTCGAATGCTCTGGGTCGTTTGGGGACTTGCATTTAATACCATAACTTTCCCCATATGTTTGACCCATAGTGGCAGCAAATATGGTAACTGAGCCATATATGAAGATCGCACCCATCCTGTCTCACTTAGTCTTCGCTTCACTGCCTCAAATCCTTGAGCATCGTAGACGAAAACCTATTAAAAGACAGAATTTAATCAATTCAGTATAGTTTTTTTCTTTGTTGGTCCCGAACATTATTAAATATTAATTGAATGCACCAAGTTAATTTGTATGCCCCAAACAAGCAAAGTTAAAAAGTTAAGTTGCAGGCAATAAGCGCAACATCATTCGTTACGAAAGCAAAGCAGTAGTAAATTCAATGGTCAACGATTTGAAACGAAGTAATGGTTTCATAAATTAATGTCCAAGTGCAGCGTGTGCTGTGATTGTGATTACATGGTCGGAGCTTTATGGTTGATCGGGGAGAGACACAAATAAAGATATTTCTTCAATAGATAATCTCTCTGCAATTAAATTGAATTTTACTCAAACTAGCAATCAATCATTACCTGATCTTGTAGTTACCTCGACTCTCGACTAATGCTAATTTAACTACGTGACTAATTACACACCGCATCTAAATGCTCGTTAGGCGATTTCGAAACTCTTGAACAAGCATAAGAAAAGCCAAGATTTTATTGGTCGTATGTCGGCCCTACTTCCATCAATTTCACTGACCTTACCTCTCTATCTGTAATTTTTTATCAATATATATCTTACCTTTAGCTACTATGTAGCTGCAGCTTCATTCCGTAGAGTTATAATTTACTAACCCTTTTAAAGCTTGCGTCGTTTTATCTACAATCCATTTAATTCACTTTTCGTATACTTAGAACTCTAAATGACTTTGGGTAAGACCGACAGAAATTAAATAGACGAAGATTGTACATATGACGCTTACATGCGCTTGGGCTTATAGTTAAGTAGTTTTAAAGTTTAATTTATATTAATTATTGAATAGCTTGGCAAAGTACTTAATGGTAAGCAAGATAGTAAAGACAGTTCTCTTTCTTTGCAAGCTCATAAGGAATATTATGCTCAGTGAAGAGCAGTTTGTTCAAGAAGTATTTTATTAGGGCTTGAAAAAGTGCAAAAGATACAATAATTCTGTGGCCATAAAACAAGTGACAAATTTATGAAACAAATTAACCAAGCAAAAGCACGCTACTCAAGTTAACATAACTTTTCTCCAAATTCCTACTTACTGACATAATCGCGTGATGGCATTCTCACGTAAAATTATAATACGTTTGAGTTGTAATAAAATTATGCTAAGGCAGATATTTGTAATAAAAACTGAATGGGAATGCTGCAAAATGCATAATCTTAGTTAATGCAACGTTTAGTTAACAAAGAAACGTTTAATAAATGCTGAGACACAGTGGTTATCTAAAATCCATAAAATTAACTTATGACAGTCGTAGTTGACAACTGCTTGAAGTAAATGATAGGGAAACTCTTTTGCCTCAGGCTGAAAGCAATTAACATTTACCACGCCTTTGACATTACTTAAAAATATCAAACCATGATCATCATCAATTTTTTCAAGTTTTGAGTACTCGTACCACGACATTTTTGCGGATGCACACGCTTTTCATGTTAGCAATTTTTTTTATGATAAACAGATTTCCTCTTTAGTAAACTTAAGTCAGTATTTCAGTTATAATGCTTACTTCTAGTGCTGGAGAGCTTTTCTCAGATTATACTGCTTTCTGATTTTAAATAGGCCTTGTTACTCTCTCTTATCTGCCCAAGATGAAAAATACTGTACCAATGCAGTATGTCATTTTAAGTATCACCTTGCCCGATTCAACGAGAACTAAATACGGCTAGTACGGTGGGCTTAATGATGTTCAACTGTGAGTTGGACGAAGTTGTCAATTCATTTTTAACGCAAAAACACGTTGCACGAAAAGTGAAATAGATATTATTGCTTAATACTTCAATGCGTTTTTTTACATCTGCCTCTGACTGAACCCGCACGTACTTTTGTTTTCAAAATATTTAGCAGGAGAAAGGATCTACTTGAAATGTTGAGTAATTTCTTTAAAAGCACTTTAATTATTTTTATCAGGATGATTTTTAATAACTTGCTAAATGAAATATGCATTAGAGAAACATGAACTCATCAATGAATGTAAGGATCTTGTTGGCCCCAATAGTTAAATTACAATAGTGACATATGGATATATTGTTAGACGGTACTAATTTAAAGAATATACATTTATTCTTCTCCTAGTATAAGAAATAGAGGCCCACATCAAACTAATTTGTTCATTTAAAAATATCCCTATGCTCGGGTTTGAATATTTGTTAAAATCTTTTGAAATAAATTCATGTGTTTAAAACGCCACTGGGTGAAATATTTGGACACAAGTTACATGCAAATGCGTTGCCAGACGTTTCATCGCATTACATTTCATCGCCGTACGTTACATCGCCGCCGAAACATCGTGGGTACTTTATATCGCGGTGTT
>JAQFZX010000361.1:0-64644 GCA_034682405.1 Hydroisotoma schaefferi | reverse complement strand
TTCGGTGCGTGAACGACTGACTGACGGAAGGAGAAAAAACATAAGGCAAAAGTCCCTTCTCGATTATTTACTAAGATTACTGTTATTTTTTAGGAAGACGTTTTTTAATTATATCAATTTATGTAATGTGGTTTTTACATTTTTAGGAGGAAGTTTCTCGAACAGCTGCATCTGAACCTATACCGCTTGTGTATTTTGAGGTCAGTTTTATTTCATCTGGTGAAAGTTTTGTTCGGTTAGGTTAGGTTAGGTTAGATTTGGTAAGATTAGGTAAGGTTAGGTTTTTAAATGCTTTTAATTGAGGAGTTTGTAATATGATTGTTATTTTAAGAATGAAATTGTTATACTAGCCATTCATTTAATAATCTTATTTTTTGAAAAAAGATGTCGGATAAACGGAACCTACTAAGCCTTCTCAGCATCCGACGGTTGGAACCACCCTGCTTTTGGACGAAGTCAGCGCAATTTAATTATACATGGTAACTAACTGTGAACGATATCTATTTCTTGACAATATTATTGCAGATTACAAAAGAGAGTCTCAAGGACACAATCGAGCGAAATTTGTGCAGATTTGCTGATATTAACTAGCAATATGAGAGGAAACATCAACGAGACAAAGTCTTTTACAAATTGCTGGGAGGAAATTCAATAACAACTCATTCAAAACGGTGTGCTGATCTTAAATATCGCCGTCAGCATTGCTACAAGTGAATTTATTCCTTTACTCTTTGTTTTTTACGTGTCTTATGAAATTCTCTCGTTATATTGAAATACCTACCAAACATTTGTCACCGAACGTTTAACTTAAGGTAAATCAATACCTTAAGAATGTTAAGATCTTAGTTTAATTATTACCATTGATCCCAGTAACAACTTTATGAGTAAATATGCAAATTAAATAACAAAACCGCATGTACAGATTTAAAAAAGGAAAAGATTGTTAGATAAACAAATGTAGATTAGATTAAAGACTTGTCAACAAGTCTTTTATTAATAAAGTAAATTACTTTAAATTAATAACATTGAATTTTTTTTAATTTTAACTATGTATTACATTTTGGTACATTATTCTGAAATAATAAATTTCACAATCGTTATTCTAAGTTATCCCTGTCTATTCAAGCTCTTATCAGTTGGCTGATGGGATGGTTTTGCCAATAGCTAGAAGCTGTTTTTTTCAGCCAACACCAACTCAATCTTATCTTTCTCAGCATCCATAATCTCCATCCGGAATTTCTGTAGAAGGTTAAGCATAATTTAAGCAGATCCCTGGTTGATTTGAATAGATGGTCCTTACCACGTATAGCAATAACGGGTCACAAAATTCGATTATTGTTTTAAAAAAAGCGTCAAACCCCTTGTGCGGACAAGAACTTAAACGACGAAGAAATAAACGGGTGTAAGGGCAGCGCCGTCACACAAAATATGGTAGCGTAAAACAATGGATCCATACAGCCAAACCGTGCAAAAGGTGAATGAAAAGCTAGGAAAGTGTCAGGAATGCCAGAAGGGCATGAACCACATGATGCACTATGCCTGCTTTAATTAAGGGCTTATTGTTTAACTTGCAGTGTGTTTATTAAAAGAAGGCAGATTTTTCTTTAAAACAAAATAAAACGAAAGGTACTATTTCTAGAGTTTTTTATTAAGTAATAAGAGAGGGTTGAATCGGTAATGAAGCTGAAGGCTTCTGTTGGTCCAGTTTAGCCTCAGTTTTTGAGGCTGCCCTATTTAAAGAAAATAGATGAAAAGATTTATGAAACGTTTGATAGCACAAACGTATCCACTTGATAAGTTACTGACCGGAACTCCTCCTTGCTCACTAATTTTAATCTTAAATTAATCTTAACTTAATTACTCTATGGGCTCGGTAGGTATCCTGTCGGTAGGTTTTACTCTTAAAACTAAGATGGGCAACATATCTGCTTTCGTGACAAAAAGTATAAACTAAACAACCACTACGGGCCCGAAATTTCCAAAAACAATGTTCTGCTTTTTTGGTCAAACCTAACAAAGACCTGACTATTTTTGGTTGAAACCAATGTTATAAGTGCGCGTGCGGATCAGATTGAGCCGATAGGGTAAATAATTTCCTAACAATTGATGCTCTTTGATTGAGCAAAAAATATCAATATATTTTCGGTAACATCCGAAATGCTTAGTTGCTGGTGGAAAATATTTATTCGTTATGTCTGTGGAAGGCGTCTCCTTGCATAATAAAGCCTCTATCTTTTACTTTTCAGTAAAGACATGCAGCAAAGAACTCGTAGGTTGAATCAATTGACTAGGCTCACATAGCTGCTTGCAGGAGGTTTTGAATCGTACGGATGATTGGCAATAAAGTCATTGTAATAAACGTCTGACAGTTTGTGTGTTTTATTCACCAACTTGAACAAGTCTGTTGTACCTAGACATTCAAAAAACTTATCTTTACTTGGTGAGGTTGGGAGATGTAGCATATTGTTCAAAAGTACCGTTTTTTCATACGTCGGAACGTCAACAAGCTCTGACATAAATACACTTTTATGAATAACAATGTACGGAGTATGAGGATCGGCTTACTTTCTGACAAAAAATAAATAAAACATAAATAAATAATTACGTTTTATGTAGGTTTCACATTTTTAAGGGCTTATGTTATGAACCAGAGAAAAGGTAAGGCCACCAAACTTAAAATTAGAAGCTTAGTCATTCTTGGCATGCAACTAAAAAAGTAACTACAATTTGTTAACAATGGGACAGACAAAGTTGAAATGTCAAATTCATAGGATGACTTATGAAACGTGTTACATAGATGCAATCTCGTCAACATTCTACAAAAAACTCCAAGTTAAGCTAGCAAAGCTCATTTCACGGCGCTATGACGCCATAATATTAGCTTAGTGACTTTTGAACACATTTGTCTGTGTTTTGTAAACCAAGAAGCAAGTTTCCCGTATTGCTTTTTTGAGCTACAAATCGATTTCCGGTGCTTCTATTACCTGTTGGAGTCTTTTGACTCCCTCTGGTCTTAACCTTCCCTGATCGGTGTCAACTTTAACATTGCATCTAGTTCCTGCAGTTGCCACTTGTGCTTAAATTTGCAGCATAGTCGGTAGGGTAGGTTATAAGATCTCGCGCGGTCAGACAGACGGACAAATATACAGAAACAGCGTTCTATATAGCCCTAGAGTAGGCTTAAAAATGTGTGAAAAGTTGTAAATTTTAGAACATTTTCGGAATGTTATGTTTATTCCATGGCAAAATGAGTGCGTGTGTTGGGAGACATAAGAAAACGTCCTGTTAAAATGAATAAAAATAATTAAGGCTTGGGTAGAAATCGGCGAGGGATGATGATGAGAATGATGAGGGTAAAATTATGTTAAAGACAGCAACTGCTAGAAAAGGTCCAAAAAAGAATGATGATAATGGAAAGAATGAAAGCATGGAAAAGAATATTTGTGAATATTCACAAATATTGTTATGGAGCTATGCAGGACGCTGGTTAACAAAAAAAGGGCAGTTTGGTAGTGACAGGCGCGGGAGTCTTAAAAAGTCAAAAAATTCGAGAAGTAATAATGATAATTTGACAAAATTACGTAAAAAAACCCGAGTTATTTAACGTAACCAAATTACTGCAACAGTATTTGTACGAGGGCAAATAATTTGTTTAAAAAAACCAGTTTTACGACTTTTTATTTGTTAGAATGGTTGACCGGACAAGTTTTTTCTAAATAAGTTTGCAACGAGTCTACAACTAGCATCCTCTAAACCAATACCTAGAGGAACATACATAGAAAATTTATAGCACCAATAATGTTAAACATCATCACCACTACCATCTAGCGAAACGGTAGCTAACGAATGATAAGAACCAAAAATGTTAAGCACCACCACCACCACAATAAACATTACCATAACCACCACCACAATAACCTAAAATTATAACCACCACCGCAATAACGACCACCACTATCTAAAGAAACCGTCAAAACACAGTATTTCACTTTGATGCCCTTTTCAGGAATCCATTAATCCAGCGGCATGAAGATATTCAGAGACAGAGCCAATACCAATATAATTTAAAAAGAATTATTTGGCCACTATTTGTTTTACTCAACATGACAAATTAGCTTTTACTACGATGACTAACGTATGCTGTGCTTATAAGCAAATGGCAGTACAGTATTTTCTTTAAGTAAATGCATTTAAATCTAACCAAAAATACACAGCGGCTTTTCAACATTACTAGTTATAGTTATAATCATTTTTAAATTTAACAAAATTGGTTACATTAATACAAATCCCAGCGCTGAACATTTTAAATAAAAACATTTTATTTTGCCTTTTACCATCGCTCATAAACTCCTGCGGGGCTTTAAGACTTCATAATGACAAAAGGTTTTAAATAAAAAAAAGTATATTAACCAAAGATTGGAATTAGTTTTTATTTATGAGAAAAAAATTAAAATTACTAAATTGAGCATAACTCCTTACAGCTTTACACAGCAACTTTTCTGGCAGGCGATTGAAAGTCAAGATTTAAATTTGAAATCAAAGAATGTGGGTTGAATGTCTGAATAAGACTCGGGAAAAAATGAGCTGAAAATAATATTTTCTCCTCTTTACTTCAAAAATATAGCGGATCAAAGAACATTGCACTATTAGAACTTTTAAGACTCCTCTCCTCTAAATCCTACAACATCGAGCGCTACCACTTATATCAAACTTCTTCTTAGGTGAATCGCTACAACCTAGCAAACCCCCACCACCATCTAGCAACCAACAAAAAGACTGAGTAAAATAAGTTTCACAACGAAGCGTGTCAGCACATAATCCTCCTTATCATCCTCACTCTTTCAAACGCTTTCACTTTAAAAAAAAGCTTTTGGGTTTCCTAATTTGTTACATTTACTAATTTGTTACACTTACTTAACACGCTACAAATAAAAGTCTGCGGTAAAAAGCAAGAGCCCTTATAAAATACGAAAGAAGCGTGCATTTCTCAACATCTTCTACTGCATGAGAGATATGGGGTACAGCGTCATCTGTATGCTGTTTTTTTTCATTTCTAATCCTTATTTGGTAATTTTGTTATATGAGATATCGTGACAGTTCCTGTCGGCCAGGCACATGAACTTCGGAGGACATTTATCTATTTGGCAGAACCAACAGGTTTGGCAGATGTACTGGAAGCAGAAACGCTACAAGCGTTGCAGGAAGATGATTCCAACTAAGTTAAGAGTTTGTTCCTTTTTAGTTGTTTTAGTTTTATTAGTTTAGCTTTTTTTGTAGAGTTTACTTCGGTTAAAATACGACATTGATTACCGACGAATCACTGCTCGTTTCTCCAATTCTTACTCTCCAACTCGTAGTAGGTTTTTTTTATTAATTGTTTAGTAAAATCAGGCCTGTAGAGTAATTTTATTGTGTAAGTTGTAATCTAGACTTGCGAATTAATTCACATAGTAGATGAAATGACTCAACAATTCAAAAATACTAGGCAAGTCCATAGTTGTAGAAGGAAGCTGTTATTGTTAATTAATTTAAAAGCCAAAAAACATTTCATCTTTAACAAATCGATGCAAAAAATTTTTAAAGAATATCCTAGAGTTTAGTAACTTTTTAGAGTTGCATGATTTTTAAAACTAAGCTGTGTAAATGCTGTTCTGGTCTGTCCTGGTCTGTTCTGTTCTGGTCTTGTCAATTCAACAAGAAACTCTAAAAGTACTAGAATATACTTGCACTTTCCCTGCTCCGAAAAATTAATTAAAATTTAAACATAATTTCTCCAATAACCAATGTTTACACGAGTAGTAGTAGAAGTAGTTATACACGAAAAAAGATGCATACCCCATTTGATCTCGTTACCTTTGGCGGTAAAGACTCAGCCTCTTGCATAATCAGTGAGAAGCCGTTATCCAATTAAAACATTCTTAGACATTTTCCTCCATTGGATGAATTTGGAAAGAAGGAAAAATGACCTCTTAATTTTTTGTTCCATAGTTTCGTAAAATCCTTGAGAAAAAGGAGCATTTTTTGTTAGAATATGTCTGGTCCAGTTTTGGTTATTTTTTACTAACCAAAACCGAGCACAGCTTGATTTGTTGCTCCAGATTTTAGTCCGTGATTGCCCTTCCCCTTTTGTCACCTAAACCAATGATGTGAATAATTTATGTAGATCATGTCGGTAAATGCTTGATAAATATGTGGTAAATTGACTATACTCACCCTTTGCCTGGGAATTTCCTACCGGCCGGAAAAACCAGTTAAAGAATCAAAATGCACAACTTGTAGTCAATTCCATTTTGAAGGTGCATTTGGTCGAAAGGGGTTCGATTTTAGAAATGATGTTCATTACTTGGAAAGGGATTATTTTCTTTCTGGGTTTATAATTGGCCCAGGTGAAGATGAAATCCCATTCACAGAAAGTTCCGTTAGGATAAATGCTGGCCGTGTTGGTTGAGGTTTAATTTTCTGAATCTGTTCTCTAGTTGATGCGTAGGAAGTAGTTGAAAATTAAATTTATGGTTTGTCAATATTTATTTTATTGTCAAACTACGAATCAAACGCTATAACATCCAAGTAGCCTGAGTTGAAATGGTAAGTAATTAAAATGTAAAACTTGTAGTCAATTATATCTTGAGGTTACTTGATAGCAATGGTTTAGCTTAACAAATACTTTTTCTTACTTTCTAACGGGATTGTTATTTTTTATGGGTTTAAAGCTGGCCCAGGTGCAAATGATATCCTATTTACAGAAATATTTGTAAGATTAAACGCCGGGCGAGTTGGTCAACGCTTAATTTCGTCAATCTTTTCTCCAGTTGATGTGTGAGAAGTAGCTGGAAATTAAAGTAGTAATTATTTAATTATTAAAGTTGTATTTATAATTAACGTCAAACCACAAATTAAACGCTACTACATCCCATCTTTCTTACTTTTAACGGTAATAGGATACACAGTAGACTCGATTGGGGTAGGTACAGGAATCCGGGACGGTAGTGAAAGTGTAAGTAGGAGCTAAAAATTATAAGAGTATGAGATTTATCATCCGAGAAAAAGAGCCTGTCTCGGTTTTAAAATAATGAAACTTCCATTAAATAGACTACTTTTACCGTTGAAGTTTTTTGAAACAACGTTAAAGGACCAACCTGGCTGGACACGGGATAATTCTGGTTTTATTGCAGGAGGCGGATGAGAAAATTAGGCTTTTTTGATGGAATTTGGTAGGGTAGCGGGTTCTGAGACCAAGGAATTATAAAAAATAAAGTGGTTAAAACTATTTAAATTGAAGCTTGCATATTTTTAGAATAACAACCAAGGAGTTCATAACAAGCATCTTTGCTTTGGAAGCTTATTTTAATTTTAAGTTCAGCAATTTTTGCAGGTGCAATGCACGAAAAATTCCCATTCTAGTCTGAAGCAAAAACACAAGATTTTACTTAAATGCAGTCTACCCACTGTATAAATGTTCGACAAGGTGCGCCCACTACACCCTCTAAAAAGGTCAGGAAAATGACAGCAGCAGAACAGACCCTCCTTTTCCTATTTTAAATCTATTTTGCATGATAGAATTACAGAGTGAGAGGGAGGAGAGTCGACTCGAATAGTTGTTGGATTAAGCATCACAGTATGTAAGTTGATCCCTTTGTTTACTTGGAAACTCTCGGTGCTAATGTACGAGTTTCCATGCAGATTTAATCGTTAATTTTGTTTGTTCTTTTGTAAGAGTACAACGGGGCTCTGCCTGGCTGTGGGGAAGTACCGCCCTGATTTACGGCCTCCCCTCCTTTTGTTGGCTTCGCCGAACAGACCTTAGTGGGAAGATAAGTCCACCTACTAAAGGCATAGTAAATTTTCAATGTAAATGGGCACTTTCACATTGTAAAATTATTGCGAAAATGTAATTTTTAGTTTTGAAATTATTCAGTTTCTGATGCCTACACGTCTTGTTTTTTAAATAAAGAGCAACTCTATTAGTTTGAGTTAAAAGTTTAGTAAAAAGTAATAAAGCTTTTTGGAGATTGAATGTTGTGAATACTTAATGTTTTTCTGAATTTATTGCATAGATCAAGTAAATACTACTAATCTATGCATTTTGTTCGTGGTTTATTTATTTGGTAAGTGCCTACTCGGCTTTGGTTTATTTTTTTAATTAACAAGCCACTCTTGATTAGTTTTAGTTAAAATTTTAGTCAACAACTAACAAAGCTCTTTTGAGATTTAATTTCTTGAAAAGTTCAGTTTTTTATGCATTAATTGCATGCGTCAAGTAAAAGTTTCTATTCTATGCATTTTTCGTGGTTAGTTCTTACAATGCTTTATTTTTTTTTGTATTAAAGAGCAACTTTAGAAAGTTTAGTCGAAAAGTAACAAAGCATTTTAGAAATTTAGTTTTTTGAACAATTCATATTTCAATGCATATATTGCGTAGGAGGAATTGATCAGATGATCGGGAATATGCGTTACGATCAGGAGAAAGTAAGAAAAGAATAAGGAGACGGAAGGAGAAAGAACAACGCCCATGCAGCCTAACCGACCACCAGGAGCAAGGGACTCACTGAAACGACTTTCGTATGGGGCTATAGTCAGAGCAGAAGAAGTAGTCATTCTGGATGACCCTACCACGTATGCCCGGAGAAAGGCTGGAGATGTTAATACTCCTCTTGTGTCGGCTATGTTGGGGGGTAAATATGCCCATGGACCCATGTCTGTATCCTTTATACAACAGAAGCAGATACGACCCTTTGATGGCGTTGCGAAGGATGCTTCTTAATTCATTAAAGATTATGAAAAAATGGCTGCTACCTGGACAGGAGAGGCCAAAATAGATAAATTTTGTCAACATTTAGAAGGTGCAGCTTCAGACTAGTTAAATATGGTGAATCAGAGTTCAAAGCTGAACTAACATATATTGACCAGGGCATCCAATCCATTAGGTGGCTGGACCTGAAATGGCCTACCCTAAAAGGCTATTTGAGAAAGAATACATCCAGAATCGAGTCCAGGATTTATTATTGTGCCAATTATAACAAGAGAAAGTTATCAATATGTCCTACGATGAATGGCAACCCCGAACTCATCAACCACCACCCTCAGGTTGGGCGGAAACACCATTGCATGCAGATAGAAGATAACAGTGGGGTGGTGAAGTTTAAATTGACCGTAAGTATGTTTTCTTAGTAAAAACATGTAACACTAACAACTGCCTACAGATAATATACCTCATGACCTACATGATGTACAAACTTAAAGGAACTGTACAAGACTTTTTCAAATTGCATAAGGAACTTAGCGCTGTTAACGTAAGTCCATGGTTTCCGCAAAACGTAAACGTAAACTTTTTACGTTTTACGGGAAATGCCCTTTAGCGTACAACAGTTAGCGCACAGTGAAAACTGTATCTTTATTTCTGGATTTTGCTAAGGGACTGTTTCGTAGTAAATTTTCTAGAACACGTCGTGCATTATCAAGTTTTAACGTCTACAAACATGAGAAAGTTAAATGGTAAGTTGTATTAATATTTTCACACTAATAGCGTCTTGTTCGATTATTGATTTGTTAAATTGTATCTATTTATAGTGAAACGACTGTGTCTGCAAAGAGTAATATCCGCTGTTGACTACTGGAAGTTGAAAAATAAAAAAACAGTTAACAAACGGCCAGAATACACAAGAAAGGCGTTTGTCCTCGAAACATACACGGACGAAGAATGTTTGATTTGGTTTCGGTTCAGCCATTCTGAAATTATACTTTTCATGATATAAGGAATTTTTACAGACTAAAAACCGGACAAAGTTTACTGGTACGTCCTTTTTGTTATAATTTCATATTTAAATTTGCATATTCTTTATGACATAATTTCAATAATTTCATCTAGGACTCGAAGGCCTCTGTATACTTTTACGCCGACTCACTTACCCAAACCGCTTAAATGATCCAGTTCCAATGTTTAATCGAGATCCAGGGACGATTTCTCGGATTTTTAATTACATGATAAAATCTTTATATCCGGAAAAAGTTTCAAGACTCCATCATATGAATCAGCCTTATTTAACGCGTCCACAACTATAAGAATTTTCTGAAGTACGTATTTTATAAGCTGATATGTATGCTATTCTATAATAAGCTGTTAAATTTAATTTTATTAAGTTTGTCTTTCATTCCAGTACTCTTCTGTAGCTGGATCGCCTTACCCAAACTTAGTAGATTTCATTGATGGAACCCAGAGACCTATATGCAGACCGAAGTACGACCAACGGGAGTACTACAGTGGGTACAAACGGCACCACGCTGTGAAATATTAGAGTATCGTTTATCCAAATGGCCTGATTGGAAGATTAGATGGACCATACATTGGGCGAAGGCACGATTTCGCTATTCTCCATTTGAGTTCATTTCTTGACGAAGCAGGAGGAATCTTTCCGAATGAAGATGGGAGCTGGTACGCTGTGTTTGGAGTTCACTTGCTAAACCTGTCCACTTTATATCCCCCAATTGCCAAAGATTAAACTTAATTGCTGCCTTGAGCAAAACTGTCCTTTTCAATGGTAAACCCCACTCTTTATTTTGTTGAGCTGTAATTGTTATTAGAAACGGATATTTAAAGCAAGATATATGGGAATCGTTTTCCAACTTGATGCCTTAAAATGCGGACAAAGTAAAAATGTATACCTTTCTCGCTTTCTTCGTTATAGTCCCCACCGATTTCTCCATTTTTCCAGGTCCAAAGTTAAAAAATAAATAGATTAAAAAAATCTAATAGTTCATAAAAAGCATGGAAGCACGATGGAACTGTTTTTTTTTACCAAAATCACATCTTTTTACCGCATCAAAATTAAGCCTTCATAAAGCCAAGAGCTCGTAAAAGGGGTAACGTAAAATAATTTAACGTTTCACGCTATCGTTAAATTTAACGTTACCTAGACCCCTAATTTTGACGTTACACGTAAAATGTTGTGGAAAGGGGCGGAGCTCCGTAAAATTTGGCGGAATCCATGGAGTTACGGAAACAGCGCTAAGTATCTATTATGGAGTTAAGACGCCCAACATTAAACCTCTCATCCTCTCTTTTAAGCAAATGGACAAGGGTGCCTTGAACTTGGCAAGGTATACGGCAGTAATTAATAGGTTGGGTTTGTCGGTAAATCCTCTTCGACGTCTCGACTTATTGTAGTCAGAAAAGCGCTTTTTGCAGACCTTGAGCCGTTTAATCACGGTACGGCAACTTCGACAGTGTGAGAACCGTTTTTGTAAAACTACAGGTGAAACGGATTTATCTCCATTCTTGGATATTCCTGTAAGGCACCCTTAAATGGAACCAATTTATAATAACAAAACTTGAGAGCCGCAGAGCTCTGGTTGCCGAAACCATCCATTCATGTTGTGGTACTGTTTTCCACTAAATAACGCACCAATTGTTTTCCTTTTCGCGGTTGCCCATGATGTCTCCTGTTCAAGAGTACATGATTCCCAAGGTGGAGAAATTAATCGATGACAAGATATGCCAGCTTGAGCATTTGAGTTGAGATGAGTTGACGATAAAAGGCGCTTGTTAAAAGAAGCAGCGATGGGACAGCGACTTTTTCCATGATAATTGTCAAGGAAATTTATGCATAAAAAACAAGTGTCCCACTTAGCCATAACCACTATACTACTCAAGCTGGCCCACCTTGTCACAGATTCATTTCACCACCTTGATGATTCCCAAAACTTTTGAAATACTAAACAACAAATGTAATTTGTACGTTTATACCGTGTATGAGAACAATCACTTCACAACGGTTTTTCTGCAGACATTAGAGGTACATTTATGACGGGTTAAGATATAAAACTCTTCTACTATCCGGTGTGCTAGAAAACGTAATAAAATAAGCACGATTTTGCTAATTAACTTTTAGTTGTTTAAAGATACCCTTAAAATGCTTATTATTAAAGATGAACTCCACCTTTAATGTTGGTTCGGAAATAAATAAAATACAATCTGTAATGTTATACTGCAAGTACCATCTATTATTGCATATAGCATTTTTTGTGTAACCGCCAGATTCACAACCGCTTATTGATAACCGCCAGAGTCACAACCGCTAACCGTTAACCGTAACCGCTAGATTCACAATCGGTAACCGCCAAAAGGACGGTCATGTATCATTCAGTTTATTTGTTCATTAAACTCTTATTAATATTCAAACTAAAACAACTCAGATGCAATGCATGAAAAATATAAGCAGTAATAGTAATCTTTTCATTCACACAGGGCTCAAATTGCAGTATTTCCGGAAATAACTCCCCCCTGCAAATGAGACCATTGAAAATTAACATTGGAGGAAAAAAACAGGACATTACGTACGCAGGTTTTTTAACTGTGTACTTCATCCTTACCTGCACTAAGCTGACCTTACCTTCAGCTCGACATGTCATTTGTTTTGGGGCACAACTCAATAAAAAATGACGATACAAACCTACAAAAGATAAGGTAGCTTGGCGAGTGTAGATGCAACTTTTCTTGTTAAGTACTTCTGTGTATCATATTGCGAGTGATAAGGTACATTTCAAACTCCTTTGTTTGCTCCCACTTATATTGTATAACACCATTCTCTTTGTTAGAGTAAATCAATTAAATTTAAATTGTCCATTGAATCTTGGATATGTTGACTGATCAGCCTTGAGTGCGTCCAGTGGAACTTTTGCTTTTTAAGAATTCTAATTTAGTCTTGCTTAAATTAAATAAGCGATTTTTATATTTTTTGGCAGTTAATTCCTTAATTAATAGGCGACTAGGATTTTCAACGCAGATGCAGAATAAGACTACTGGTATTTTTTAATTCTGATTATAAAGGAAACCATTCACCGTTTACACTGGTCATTAAAAATAGATTAAAAAATACATGCAAAGAAGAACATAGGCGCAACCACGAGTGGGTACCAGTGGGTGCAAAAACATTAAAGGATGGGGAGGGGTTTGGATAGGTGAAGCCTGTTTAACATGTAGAGGGTGGGTAGGGCATTTCTAAAATTGTAGTGGGTACATGAAGAAACGCGTGGGTACAATGTACCCTTGTTTCCACACTGGTTGCGCCTATGAAGAAGAATAAGGCAAAAGACTTGGTCCATTTTTATGCTGAAAAGTTTCCGATAACACGCTTGATTTTTTAGGAAAATATGCAGGTTTTTGAGACTTTCAACATCATGAAGCATTTTATTTCTAGTTTATTATTCATTTGTACCCTTGCCTTCCTTTCCTTGCAGTTGCAGGTTGCCTTGGTATTTATAACAGGCCCTTTAAAACCCCCAGAATTAATCGTTAGCATTAAACGATAAACTGAACAAAATATGCATGGCTAAGCTTTGGGAATAAGTATAACACTACGATAGTTCACGAGTTTATTCATTCAAACATACCATAAACGTATATGTGTATTCAAATAGTGTCCTCCCATCCCGTAAATAGCGTCCCTTCTCGAATAATGTCCCCCCTTACTTACTATTAATAACCCCATAAGCCCCATTTAATTTTGTATTTTAAATTTGACACCCAAAAAACTGAAAAATTAATAAGTGTCCCGGGACGCTATTCGAACATATACTGTTAAACTTAAAAATAAGTCTAAGCAGTTATATCCTAAACAGTAATAAGAACTGATTACTTGTCCGACCTCCTTCCCATTGACATTGCCTTGTGTTATATTATCTGTTAGTTTGACATTCAAAAAGCTAAACTTGAACCTTAAATCTATAGTAATAGTTTTTGGACTAGTAATTTGCACCTCTCGTATAATATTTAGCCCTGAGAAGTCACTGAAAATATATTTAAATCAATGATCCAATAAAGAAGCAGGAAAACCCTTAACGGCGTTGTGTTAAAAGCGTATGACTACCTGATTGAGATCATTGATGAATAATTGGACTGGGCGGATTATCAACTGTCAATTCCATTATCACTGAGTTAATTCATGTCTGCTTACGCCAAATAAAAGTTAAGTTTAATGAAAAGAAACATTGTGAGTGGTGCTTTTTTTAATTCACGTTCCTAATCCGTATGCTTCCGTTTTGCCTTTTTCTAACCCATATATTTCAAAGGAACCTTTCTTCTGTTTCTTAGATTAATATTCTTCATGTCTTTGACCATGTGCACGGTCCAAGAGGCATGATAAGCAATTCGCTCCACATCAAGTTTTTTAGTTTTAATTCCCCTGAAAAATCAACAGATAGACAGATACGGTGAGGTGGAAATAAACTTGGAAAGATCGTAGAACTGTCTCTGAAAACCAATTTAAAGGTCCATTTTGCCTTATGTCACTGTAAATGTGAACAATCATACAGTCGCAGTGGAACTTGGGAATCGACAACTTTACAAAATATGGATTGTTGTCAATCGTCCGTAAATATTATTGTCGTAATCAAGATAAATCGAAATACATCGTTTTTATTAAAATAGTAAATATTTTAAGCGTCTATTAAATTACTTCTTTGTCTTTTAATTTACACTCCTGAAATAAGAACCACATTAAAAAACTAGCCTCTTTCAGGTTAATGCAACCGTTGCAAAGCCTAGCAAATGTTTTCAGCGGATGGTTGTGTAGAAATGAAGTATATTTGGTTACTCGCCGAGTTCCCTGAGCCGTAATCTCTAATGCTGGTAGAGAATCTGAACGCTTCTTGTGGATTAACTTTTGCATGTGCAGCATAAATCACTGGAAAATATACTTAAAAAACTGTCGAACAATTTCCAATACTAAGATGATTATCGCTAAGGTTTACAAGTTTACCTGATTTGAAAGCATCACCAATATCCGGGTTATCCAATTCCTCCTTGCAGTACGGAACAACGTTTTCCATCCATTCTCGATCATATGTATAAGTTCCAATTGGAGTTACAGGAAGGATTTGAATAGCAGCGACTTGGGTTTTTTCAGCTCCCCAGAAGAGGAAGGCCCCTGCTTGCCAGTCCATGACATTTCCTACAGTGATAAGATCCCTGAAGACTTGTTCTTCGTATGGAGTAGCGTCATTCGTCGCACGTGGGTACAGGTGCCAATATGTCTTGGATCCGTGGATCTCCATGGCCAGGATGAGTCTGGAGTAGTCCACGAGTGCAGCGTTGTTTGTGACCGTTGCCCAAAGGAGTAGCCCATAGTAGCCGTTGATCGCTTCGGAGGAACTTTCCTGATCTCGCGACCCCGCCCCGTTGGCGATCCCAGAGGCCCACGAGTGCCCTGCGAACCAGTCCATGTGTCTTGTTACGGTGTAAAAGGGATCGTTGGGCGAAGGATTTCCTACGTCTCGTGCCACGCTACAGATTAATTGTTTCTACTTAAATGACACAATTGAAATATTCTTTGATAGCCACGGAATGCACTTACTGATTGATAAAGTCAAGGTTTTGGTTCATCCATGCAGGATCGTATTTTGCGATTACGGCAGCTCCGTGGAGTAAGTATCCGTAGTGAAAGTGGTGATCATTGTAGTATCCGTTTCCAAAGTCGACCCATGTGTTATCTGCACCCTCTTTGTTGATAAAGCCACCCCAGCCGGTTTCATAAGCTGCTGGTGGTGTGTGTCCGGGTTCAAACCATGGATTAATGCTATCTTTTAGAATGCGTACAACCCGATCGACCAAATCCATACGACCCACGTGTTCAGCGATCGTTGCGAGCTGGGCTGCCCGACCGAAGGAACCTCCCCAAAAGTAGAAATCTCCAGGGTACATCACTTCCAGCTTATCTACGTCAATCTCGAGGTTAACGATAAGCGCTGGTAGACATGAGGGTTGGGGATCGTTCTCAGCAAACCACGTGATGGTTGGAAGCTCGAGGGTTTGCGTCCAAGTATTTCCTCGAATTCCTCGCATTTGCCCTTTCAGGGTCGAGTATTGAATGTCAACGAACTGGGGGTTTTGAAGGAGGGCTCGGTGGTGGGGCCAGCTCAGGAGTAGCAGATTTGCAGCGTCTCCTACTGTCTCCCAAGTCCATGTGATAGTTCCAGAGTTACCTGTATTTTAATTAACGCAGAACATGAAAGCACAATAATTCAGCTTCCAAGTTATGGCATTTGTAAAATTAACAAGTAAAAAAAGCGACATGAAAGGAACACAACTCACTTTTATTAACGTGTAAAGGATAGAATGCGGCTTAATTAACGAGGGCAGCATATGGGTGAGGATTTAGGGAACGTGTTGTCGTTTTCCAATTTCACGTAATTGAGGATTTAGAAGACTAATAAAAATAAAGTACTAAATAAAGCTGATAAAACCCCAATTGATAAATTCAAAGCGCCCAGCTTCACTGCTGAAGCACTTGAACGAGTTAAGACGACGAAAGAGGGACACTAAATTCTGATTAATTCGAATAAACCGTTTGTAAACGGGCAGAGCAAAGAGGTTGTAAAATTGCCCAATTTGTGCGCGCGATGTGTTTGGAATGAGCGCACCATGTACCATTTGGTATTATAATCCCGAATTTGCTAACCAAAACCCCCTAAAGGGCAATGAGGGGGGTAGTGCCCAAATAGTGTCGTATGAACTTGTCAGCGTTATAGGTACCATTTTATACTACAATCGCAAAATCCCCCATCTTGACCTTTTCAAGGCCATTTGACCTGAGCGTCATAGAGCGATACAACACGTTTTGAAATCTACTAGTAGATAGCTTTGAAAAAAAACCAACTTGGTAGAGGTTTAGGTATTTAAACTTTTGGTGACCGTTGACCTTGAGGGGCGTATTGCACAACGTCGACCTTCTATCTCAATCTAACTAGAACCCCAGAAAGTAATATCCGTAATATCCGAATACAACGTGAAAAAGTGCAACCGTTAAATAGTTATCGCGTGAACGGATGGACAGACAGGCAGAGTGAAACGTCATTCACATTAAGAGGCTTTAAAATCTCTGAAAAAAATACCATACCAGCAACATTGTATCGCATATCGACTCCAGTGGCATATGTATTTGCATGAGCATCCAAAACTGCCTCCTGCCCTGGCTCCTTCAACCTCGCAATCCTCAGAGTTGCCGTCGTCCCTGCGGGAGACGTTAGGGTGAAGAGGTCAGCCTTAAGGTCAGCTACTCCATCAATAACATAGATAATATACGTCGCTCCATTCGTAGTTGTAACTAACGCCTTTGTTCCCTGCCCAATAATCCAACGGAATTCGGAGATTTCTCCGCCAAGAGAGGTCATCTTGATGGCAGCATTGGTAAACTTGAAGGTCAAGTAGGGTGACCCTGGAACAAGACACGTGTCGAAGGCTCCCGCAGCCCCTGCAGAGTACTGAAGGCACACAGTCTGTGTGTCGAAGGCCGTTGCCCTTCTATTGTCAATGTTCACAGGGAGTCCTTCAAGGCCCACGTTCCAGTCCCTTTGAGTGGGCACTTTGACGGAGGTCCCGTCAAATTCCCTCTTGTCCCCGAACCCGAACACGAACCCTTCGTTCGAGGTGGAAGATTGGTAAGGAAAAGGTCCTGCTACGACGCTACAATTGCCATTTACAGACCCAGGTTAATTATTTAATTTAAGCCAAACACAGAAGAGTAATAAAGGGTTGACAGGGCCCTTTTCTGGTCATTTTGGACACTTACGCATCCTGATTGGAAACGGTGAAGCCTGACCACCAGGAGTCAGTTGGAAAGGGAGGTTGGAAGTTTGCAAGGAAGGGTCCAGGAGGGGCATCGTTTGCTATTTGACCTCCTGGAAGATTTGGGGGAGTGGCTGAAATGGGCTGGTCACTTGGGCCCCCTCCTCCATAAACCACACCCACCCAAAGGATGCACAGAATTGGAACGCTACTCAACAATACCTTCATGTTGAATACTTTCATGTTGTGGGAAAGTATTCAATTTATCATTACTTTTATATTTGAATGGATAAGTAGTAGTATCAAATATTCAAATCAATCCATCAATCACATCTCAGACATGATGAGGTCTTATCATGGAAATGACCACTTGTTTTTCTAATTTCTGTAGTAATACAATGAACAATCAATCATGCGTCAGTCTTTGGCGTGTTGTTGTAGTTTCAGACTCAAGTGATTCTAATTTAAATTCAGTGTCGGTTGCAAACCAAGTAAACTCTGAAAACATGATAATATTTAGATTTGAATTTAATACATGGATTGCAATTTGACACTGTAATTTACTTTAAGTGGAGCTCTAATTCATTTTAAAGCAAAAGTGTATTCAATGCACTGTGAAAACGGTTCTATTATTAACTATTATATGCCGATATGAACTTTTAAAAAGGTGAACGAATGCAAATAACTATTTAATGTCTAAAGCGAACATTGAAATATATTTGATAATCAAGCGTTTCATAGTTCATAGAATACATTTTTATGAGGGGATACGAAGAAGAATTACTTTAATAATACGATAATACGTAGGAAGGCTAGCTTAGTAAATTAATGAATGCATATTCACATGTCATCAAAGTTACTCTGCAATAGTCTTGAATATGTTCAATAACTCTGTAATAAATAATGTGCAAAGGTTTGGTATTATTTCTAGTATTTTATGGCGTTATTTTTTTAATATAAACATAAAGAAAACTCGGAGGGGTTGTCACAAGATTTAGTCATGGAAAAAGAGTAAAGGCTTCAGATGATCTGAATGCGATTTTTGTGCATTTTATGTTCTACTAATCTCTATCTAAATTAGAGGCAAAATAAAAGTTTCCTAATCCTGTAGAATGCAAGCAAAACAAAGTGCAAACCCGACCATGCATGCCGAATTGGGTGGACAATTGTCCTCTCCTGTACTCATCACTGGAACGCCGCAGCCGTGCTATTGGGAATTTAGGACATTGTAGAAAAACCAGTCGTATGTGTATTTCAAACTCAAAAGTTTCGAAATTTTTAATTTTATTTGTTGGAAAGTGGACAACAAAAAGCAGGAAAAGAGCCCTATGTTTGCAATTTTTATAAAATCTGGACGTAGTACCAATGGCCATGATAACATCTACTCCGGACAGAGGTCAAGATTAATAGCCTTAATCAGCTCGCCTGATTACTAAAACTCGACAAACTCACTGAACAATAATTGTATGCCTTCTACTTATTTTGAACCCCCATTGCCCAAACTTCCCTATCTAAGAATAATTGCTTGATATGAAGGACTGATTTATGCCAAAACCTGGTCCGGTATATCACTATTCGTATACACATTCTTTAGACAGAGATAATTACTTTGTTTTATAAAAAAAACCTCTGTCCTGGCATATGTAATCAGTTGTTAAATTACTGAATGCTCTAATAATTCTCCGTCCCTAAGCCCTGAAGAGATTAGTGTTCGTGCTAATTCTTATGCGTAAAAGTCCCCCCTGTAATCATCCACTCGCCGACCTTCCAATTAATAATGGATCGATCAACTGACTCTTGTAATAAAACAGGTTGGTTTATACTTTACCGATCGCAACAGCACACCGGCCTCAAGCAGTAATGAACTGAGAATAACGCAACTAAAAAAATCGTAGGCTCAATTGTCTTTAACCGTTCGGCTAATCCTTCCAAATAAACTTGAACCAATTCCCAAAAACAAAGCCCCCACTGTCCAAACGCTTTTTTGTCCTTTTATAATTATGCATATCGACTTAGCTGTAATTAGTGATGGTGGCCAAGCGGAAAAAAGGCTTCCCTAGACCTAACTATGCTATTATTGTTTCGTTTATTATAATTAACCTTTTTTTACACAGGTTTAGGAGTAATACTCCGTATAATTGGTTCATACATCACTGCACTACTCTCAACACAAAGCTAAGTTTGAATCCATATCCAATGGATAGAATAATCGCAACATTTTGTTCACTGTCCGACGAGATTAAGACTTTAGAGTAGACAATCACCCAAATATCCTAAAACCCTGACATTTAATCATACTTGTCTAGCAAAGTAGCAGAGTGATGTGACAAAATTAACTGGCTAAACTATTAACATGGGTCGAACCATAAGATCTCGTTCCCTGTCCGGATGTATTCCGCATAAAAGCCTCAATCATGGGCTATACTACAATTATAACGTTAGTATTTAGTATGGTAGTTTACAATATTATTGAAAGACCACGCGGTGGCTTATTCTAGCCTGAAATTGTCTTCCTAGTTTATCCAAAAGATGTTAATTACTCGCTCAATAGGTTTAAGATGAAACTTTATCAAGTCATTGGATCCGATCAGTAACTATCTAAAATAGGCGCATCAAAGATTATTAATAAATGTCAACTTATGCAAGAATAAGGTTGAGGTGGATACAAACTCTGACGCTTCCTGGTTAATTGTCCCAGGTCAGAAAAACGCTCTAGAATTAATGGACGCAGTTTTATTAAATTGTTGATTGGAAGGTTGTGCTTTATCTGTCTCTGGCTGTCATCTCCTCATCAATAATCATAATTAATAACAATCCAGTTAAACAGTTCCTGACTACCATACCTCGTATACGGCATATCATGTACCTTTCTTACCTGCTAATCTATTAAACAAAAGCCTGCATGCGTAATCATACCTAGGGTCATGTTTTTGTCGCAATCTAAACATCTTCCTGGTCAAATAATAAATAATAACTAACGATCCATAAAACAGCTAAGCAGCCAGACCCGGACCTAGCTGACCAGTTATCAATAATTAAAATCGGCAACGTTAAGAATGTGCCAGTCCAACTCAAAAGAAGCCAGCTGTAATGCTCTTTGCCCATTTTAGCAAGGAATGGATGCAACAAAGTGAATCAAATCGGGTAGCCATTTACATGATTAGTCGTGGTTCATCATTTAACGTCATTACACAAAAATATATTACATTACATGTTTTATTTATAAAAATTATATTTTTAAAGTATCGTCAAAGTAGCGTATTTATATTTAGACCGTCACAGAAACCGGGAGTGTCTCCAAAAAGTAAAAACTCTCCACAAACTAAACACATAAAATGACGAATTTAACGATTCCTTGTCAAGATAGATAAAGAGACAATGGATGAGCCAAGAAAACACGACACATAACAAGAGTGAGGACAATTCAATTTATTATTTCCACCAACAATCCTCCACTCCCCTTGATTATTACACAAAGTGAATTAAGGGAGAAAAAACATACATATTAATCCACTAATCAGTTATTTTTTACCCCCAAGGTTTAACCACGACCTAAACTTAAATTGGAAAACAATGCAAACGAACATTTAAAAAATTCAAGAGCAAAGTCAGAGTTCTATAGATAATTACATTTTGTGGTTTATTGATTGAGTTGGTGGGTGGGAAGGGTTAGCAGTAGGAGGGCGGATTCCATTACTCTTAAAAAAAGTAAATCTGATTAAAATGACACATTCCTCGAGGGACAAAGTGCCTTACAACAATGCACCACTTTTTTTATAGCTTATAATCTGACCGTTTAGTCATGTACCTAAAAATACATGGAGATTAGGTAGCATTTTTTCTATCCTTTTTGCTGTAATTGCCATTCTCGATTCTGAATGGGAGAAGGGGACACAATGAGAACTATAAAATGCCATTACAACTTCGACCTTACCTTGGACATTTGATACATTAAACTGGCTAAATATTAAGGTCATGTGGTGGTGCTGGAGATGGGATTTGTTGATGCTGGATTCAGGATGTTGTATGGATTCTATTCATAAATTACGGAACAGCATGCTACCTGCACAAATCTTAATCTTACCTCGTCAACCTCCTCTTTTTCTGTCAACTGTTCTGGAATTTTTAATTGTGTTATACAATACGAATTAAATGCGGTGTATTGGACCGTGTCCTACTTACCTTCATCTTCCTATACAATAATGGGTTACTTATCATTTGTACCTCCAATAAGTTACCTGAAATAGAAAATGTAGAACTGCGTATACTAGTTTTTTCATCTTTATAAGTGTTCCTTTCACATGAAAGGATGGGGCTTTACCAAACTACACCGCATTTTCTAAAATAATAGTCCCATGTTAATTGATCCTCACAAAATTTATTAATATAGTTGCCCTAGTTGGATTTAAGTTTCGTGAAATGCGCAAAGCTTTAAGTTCTTTGCTAAAATTAACGGCTCCTTTGGTTATTTTTATAAATTTTAAACGAGTAGTAGTGGTGGAATTTTAAAAAGAGTCAGTTTTGCAAAGAAAAAATTGTTTTATTGATCACGGGCTTTTTTTACCACATCCTGACCAATCATAATCCTAACTACGAAGAGATTTTTATGATCTGCTCTTTTGGTTCAATATTATTCAACTCCTTCAACAATCTTTTGTCTTTTACTAATTTGACTTTATTTTTAAAGTGCGTCGGTTGTTACGTAAATTTCTACGGCATGAAATTGAACCAGCAAATAATTCAATTGATGCAACGAAATCCCATGAGAAGATGAGATGAACAAAGTAAATACTGTCTGTCTGTCTGTAATTCTCCATACGAATGTTTATGAAGAAACCCAGCGATTAGTGAAACAATGCTCCCCATTATTCAAACAGGAACAGTAATGACCACTAAAATATCATACGCAAAGACACAGTAAGAAATAATAATAGTGAAACACCCACCCCTTTACCAAACTTTAACTCTAGAACAATGGACTTAAGAAGTAAAGTAAGTATTGCTAAACAAAATCGCAGCGGCTTACATCATCCAACAGCAAAATGTACTGGCTGAGAAGTTGGATTAGTCATAATCAATAATCAATGGTTTGTGAATGATATCAATTGTAAAATGTCAAGAGAGAACTGAGGGATATGTGGACAGGATTTATGATGATTTAACCCAGCTACTTATATTTATTTAAATTGCTCAGTCATTTAAATAAATAGTACAAAGGTTTTATTGGGGTTCGGAAACCCCGGAGAGAGTACTGCTAGATTGATGAAACCCCATTCAACTACTTACTGAATAAAGCTTTATGGCAATTGATATTACACATTGGTCTTTAAGTCCACTAATAATCTAATAAAGTAAGGCCCAAAACCCTGTAAAGTATATCTTGAAACCCCAATCTCCAAAAAGCTAAACGTTCGTTAAGAATGCCCTCTTGAAACCCCGTCGTACTCACCCTGGATTTTGGTCAGCTCAAGTGGCATTAATAATCTAAATACTCCTTCAGTAACTTTAATACCTGTTGCTCAATCCTGTGACCCACCAACTCATCAAATCCCATTCAGAACTTGAGATTTAAATGGTACTTTTCTACTGTGAATTCTTGTACGACTATTAGCCAATATTTGATATTATTCAAGTTGAGAAGAATAAATGTCTTTGTTAACCCTTGTTGCCTATTTAATTATAGAAATGTAATATTTCAAGGGTTGGGCTGTTTACAAGTTCTAGTTCGGGTTCAACTGTCAAAATAAACTTATCAAAGTTGTCCCCATTTACTCTATTTACACTAACCCATGAACTTTATCCCTTTTAACGTTGGGCACAGAATTATGCAATTCATTATACCTAATGCTGGGTTTAATATGGCTAAACTTAAGCTAATTTGCAATTTCTCTGCATAATAAATATTTTGAGTATTAAATTATTTTTTTGGATAATTCTTTAATCCCGTTCGCACGATTTAAAATGCCAATTGAATTAGCTCAGATTTGCTAGTTTTTTTTACTTTTCTTTTAACTAATAACCTCAACTTTACTCCAATAATTTCCTTCTTTGTGCTACTTTTTAGTTGCAGAATGTTGTACCTTAAAACCCTGAATTACATTCTCATTTTAAAATAAGTCTCTTTTTAATTCGAGGGTTATATTAAAATCTAACCTTTTACCCTGAGCTAAAGGGAAATACACACTTACAGCAAGTTGTGAATCAGCATCTCAATTAAAATCATTAAATTACTGTGTCCATGTCGTCAGGATTTAAGCTGGCGTTATTATTATTAAGGTTTTATTGTAAGTTTAAAGCTCTAGTAATAAAACAAGCCCAGGGGGTTAAATGGACAAAAGGAACGGAAGTGGAGAGTGAATAGGACATTCCGATTAAAATGACGATTACTTGGGTCCTCCACGGGGATTAATTGAATTCCATCCTCCACATGCATATCTATACATATTGTATCTAACATCCTGTTAATAATCCAGATTGACCGTTAATATTAATACAACTATACTCTATCACTGTCAAGATTATCAGAAGTTGTATATGCTACAGAAAGGGGGATTAAGATGACCTTGACCGTAAAAATTGAGAGTATTGAAACTTGAATTAATTACTAGTTCCTTTTCGTTTCTATTATTAATCCAATTGTCATTCAAATAGTTCAATTACAATCAACAGATAACTAGGGTTTATGAAGGATGGAGGAAGGAAGCTGAGAACAATGACTTGGACATGGGATCCGGATGTCAATTCCGTCCCAGCATAATTAAGTTTAACTGTCAAGAAATGACCGTGTCAGACCTACTGAAGGGTGGCCAATCAAACCTCTTCCTTACAGTACATTTCAATTTGCAAAATAGTTAAGAGCGTAAAACCATTGATGAAATGAAAACGATTTGCTTGGTCAATTTTAACTTTTCAACAAACTTAAATTGAAATAGTAAAAGTTAAGCTATACAGTTGTAGAAAACATGTTCATTAAAGGGGATTCAAAATGGGAGTAGGGTTGACCAAGCCCTGGGATTCCGCCTTGCTCCATTTTATTACACGATTGATTAAAATAAAAACTCAGCTTCCACCGTTTTAGGAAAAAACCCCAAATAGGGTTTAATAGTTCCAGCAAGAAACCTCAAAACTGCACCTAATAACATGTCTAAGAACCCCTCATCGACTTGCCGTTCATCTCTTTCCACCTCACGAAAATCATTAATTTAACCCTTTAACCCCCACTTTTAACCCTGAGGTTAGACTACCAAAACCCTACTCCCCGGGGGCTTATCACATCTCCCTGGGTTTTGACTGGGGTATTATTAATACGCCACATACGTTCCTTGAAACCCATAAGACCCAATTTTAACCCTGAGAGTAATTTGACCCCAAATAATCCCATAACCCACCTAGTAAAACCCAGAGGGAGTTCCCTGGCCAAAACCCTTAAGAGAGGACCTTCCCCATAGTCATGAAACCCCTATCAGTGCCTAAAATTGCAGTACTCCCGTTGTACACCTAATTGCGTTATGGATGGATGACGAATGACAAGGTGAGGTTCATTTCTCAAGAAACCGATTAAACTTTGACAGGGAAACAAATAGGTCCGATTTTTCTATTCTGACAACTCAATTAAGTATTCAACTTTTTTTCCAACCGTCATGCCCACCAAACACCATTCAATCCATGTAAAAAAAACAAGGTACAAAATTGCTACCAGACACATAAAACTTAAGTGGTCTTGGGCTTCATTGTTACTTCTTTTAGGTTGATGGCTAAATTACTCTAAACTAAATCAGTAGCCATTTAACCCTCGTGCCATACTCTATTTTCTACCTTATGCAACACCAATATAATATCAACTTCTGCATGTAATCCCCATGCAACCGCTACAACAATAGTAATCGTTGTGCAGTAGTCCAATTTTAAAGATGTGACAAGACCACGACAACCGCTTATCTTTGTTATTCAGCAGATAATATGGGATAACACGCTGCTGGTTGCAATTAGCTCCATTTTAAAAGTATGCTTGGTATAAAACTGTTTTTAATACTAGAGAGCCCTCCACCCATTTTTATAACATTAAACTAAAAGTACAAATGGTAAACTAAATGATCATCGCATCGGACAATTACCAAGGAAGGTGACATCACCCTAAAAAAGTGCCAAAAAAGAGTGGTTGCGTGATAAAAACCCGCACACAAACTACCCAAATAATTAATTCCTTACATAATATTTTAGTAGAACCCTAAATAGCTAAAAAGTTTTATAAAAGGGTACAAAAAAAATTTAAATTTGTATAATTAAACGAGGTACATGCAAATAATATTATAGTGTAATTAATTATTGAGTGAATCTGAGGGTCAACTTAATCTCCCTTAAAAGACCAGCCAGGTCACACACAATTTTTCTTATCCACCCAAAAAATATGTACCCTTCGATTACTTGTTTTCATCATTTCTAAATTTGCCTAAACGAGGTACAATCAAGTAAAACAAAGCAGTAAAAAGCGTGTTTGAGGTGGAGTAGAAGTTGATCATTTAGATAAAGAAATAACACTTGGATTCTGATGTATAAATGGGAGATGTAAGGGAGCGATGTGGTTGGGAAAAGTGATGGATGGGCCATTAGATTAGATTGATATTTATTGGAAGGATATTGATTTCTGATCTCATTTAGTAATGAAAGTCCCTGCCTGATCGATTCATCTTAACGGTTTTGACACGGCGGCTGACCTCTCCGCTAGAGACAGTTTAATAGGCCATCTTGACAACCCATCTCATCTCCATATTCCATCTCAAATACAAACATTTCAAAACCATATAACCTACAAACTATGTATAATGCATCTACTGCGAGTTTCATGTACTAATTCTGAAAAAAAGTCTCCTTATCTTCATTGTAAATTTTCTTAATTTAATATTTCCAAAGTAAGTTATTTTATTAATTTTCAATGAATTCATCAGCGCACACTTTATTTCTTCCTGGAACAACGCTTCCAAGGAACCCGGAAATAATCCCCTTGGTGCATAAACCGTTTATCATTTTATAAACAGTAAAAAATATGTCTAAATAATCAAACCTCTCATGCATAGCTTTTCCTACTGTATATCTTAAAACGTAGTCCGGCCTTCTATTAAATTCTTGAGGCCTTAGTCTCGATAACATAGTCCTCAAAGGTAGTAAGATTCATTATAGGGAGCCTTTTATTCATGGACATACGGTGAGTTTTTTTATTTTAAAAGAATCCCTTGTGAGCTTCCTTCTTAAGTAGGATTCAACGTTAAAAAATCACCCAGTTTAGTACTGTTTTTTCAGGGATTTTGGTAGATATGAATAAAAACAGTAGAAGGGATTCGCTACGGTTTTAAATGAGGCAAACAAAGGCCCAACACTGACGAAGCCATCTAATTGTCATGTCTGCCGTAAACAATACAACAATAGCGTAAGGATACGGATGATAAGACTATTTCTGCCCTTCTACGGCCATCCTCAGAAACTACATTGTTCAATTATCAATTACACTTTCAATCTCTAATCCATTTCCAATACCTCGTCATCTCTTTTTAATTTATTGACATCTTTTTCCTAGTTAAAAAATTGACCAGAAGATCACTCAGCCAAGCTCACTTTTTAACGAAATGTTTTGATAAAAAAAAGTGTCTAAAAGATGGCCTGATTAAATTTACTTCAGGTTCAACTTTTTTAATCCGTGATAATCAAGGCAGATTAGTAGAAAAAAGGAGCAGAAAGCTTTGTAGACGATATGGGCTTCAAAGATTAAAACAACCCAAGTGTATTGAAAGTTGTAGCTAAAATTGCATAGAAAAACGATCAGTATCTTTCATTGTATTGGGGATATTTTACAAAGTTTATGAAATAAGGACAGTAATAATATTTGTTTACTTTATATCCAAACTGCATTACATAATTTCTAAAAAGTGCATATCAGCTTGTTCCTAATTACTGATTTTATTTAAGCGTGCAAATAATAGTGTTAAGGAAGTTGTTAAAGGGTCAACAATGCTGACTAATGAACTTGGTATTATTCAATAATTAATGAACAATTAGATCCATCCACCTCATCATCTCTTTTGTATCTAATTAATTTACCTAATCTTTACCAAGATCACGAATTCACTACAGCCATCCTCACTCATTAACTAATTTCAACGACGAAAGAGACAATCTTGAGTGAGTTTGGAAATATTAAAACATCGTTGGTTTTTTGTATTATCGGTATGCATGATAACCTAGAAGGGCGTTGCTTTTAGAATGAGGCTGTATAATTTGGAAAAGTACATTGGGAAACATTTATCGAATTTAGGATCTACAGCGATAAAGGGTACGGGTTTTAAAATAATTTTTACGGCAGAATTAATATATTTTAAGAGGAACAAAATAATGTAAATCTTACCTTTCAGTTCTGCTCCAATCTCTACGTAATCTTTACTTTTAATCTCCTTTAGGTCTCAAATGTTGATTGGGATGAGAACTTCATCAGGTTTAGGGTCTATTTTACAAGATATTCTCTATCTCTTCTCTGCTACGATCAATAATTGATAAACCCGATCATAGATAATTAATTACTAATCAACCCAACAACTGGGTTCATCTTCTCACACAATCTGCATCATGATTTCAGTTTCATTAGAAGAGACCCTTCATCCCTCACCATTGCTATCATAATCTCTATCAATTTACGCTGAATTTCAACATACTTTTATTACTTCAGTTCATTAATCAGTTGAAGTAATGAACTCTCGTAGTGTTGTACTTCAACGCATAACATAAAAAACCCAACGAGCTATCTGCCCTGAATCCAGAAACATTTCCAAAAAATACTATAAATTAACAATCCTTTCTTAAATTATTTTTTTAATACACCCCCAGTTTTACTTTTATGAATAATAATAAAGAATAAGAAACGGAATATTTCCCTAAAACTGCCCACAGATATTGATTGATATTATCAGGTCAAGATTATTGATTCTTGTATAGATCTCTAATGGATTTTTTTGCTCCACGGATTAGACACGGCACGGCCACATCTCTAGACTCTACATCTCTGTAGCTTTTAGTAAAACGAATACTATGCAAATTCACATGTGTACAAAGTGTATGGTCAGTTGTTTAGTATTATTATTAAGGGATAAGTATTGATTAGAGACCATGGGGGAATTGAGCGGAGGCCAACAAAACTGAAGACAAAGATCCTCATTTATTATGATCTGCTCTTGTACTGAATTGTGATGACAGGCCGACCTCAGTCGTCAGTTTTAAACCCAATTTAATCACTAATATTGTCATAAAATAAGCTAAGGCTACATCAGAAGCTTGTCTTATCTTTTAACGTAATCTATCCCCAAGCAGATTCCACGACAGTAAGCCACAGACAGATGACTATTTAGTTCCGACTGAAGGTAGTTGGGTGGGTGGGGCCTGTATATTGTTGTAGTTGTACTATGGGGAAGGGGGGTTAGCGCTGTGTGAAGTCTGACAAAAGATCTCTGATTGATACCGAGGAGAGTGTGATGTTTTGTGATATAATCTAGATCCACGTGTGTTGACAAGCACGAGCTAATAATACTTTAATGATCCCCTTACAAAGATAAGAGACAATGGGAACCTGTTTCAAGGTTCATCCTTATCAATATCTCAAAATTCATCCCTGGAGATGTCCAATCCCAAGGCATCCCTAACCCCATTTATACCTGCCTTAAATATATACACCGTTTTATTAAAGCAAGAGTTTAATTTCTTTGTAAAAGGTATTTATTTAATAATAATTCACCTAATGGTATTCATGTTCAGGTTTTTTCTATTTTCCCTTTTAAAAATAATTCCCCAGGGGAATTAAAACTGAAAACACTGTCACTTAATATAATCATCATGCATAGAAATGTGGTATTTAGGTAAACCAATCCCTTCCTTAAAGTGAACTTCCTCAGACCCATTATTTCCATACACAAAATCTTGCATCATGTCAATTATCCATCTCTCGATACACGAACTTGCATTTAATGCACGCTTGAAAGACTCATCTTTTAAAATCCTCATAATTCCCCTTTAGTTTTTTCACAAAAAAAATATTCATTTTCTGGTTCATCCACGTCTTAATTCACTCTTTAAATCCATTAGTACTAACGTTACAGAAGAGTAAGGTTGGGCTTGGACTTTTTAGCATAAAAAATAGAGAAGCCACAACTAACAGAATAAGCCATGTTGAGTAAGGATGATGAAGAAGATAAGTGTTTGAAGATAAGACTAAAAGATTATGATGATGTTACTTTAATTGAAGGATCCCTTTGTTAAGAAAGATTAATGAATAAGTCGTTTAAATAATAATCAAAGTCTGCGGTTCAAGGAAGGAAGGAAACTGCAAAAAATAGGCAGCCACACCCCCTTGGGACTTTAACCAGCAGTTAATTCCGTATAAACTGAACATGTAGTTTCTAAGGTTTTATTAAAAGGAGTTTTATTGTTGTTATTGTGGTATTTATGGTTGATGGTTTGAGCAGTAAACCGTGAAATTTCGCTTGTATTCCTAAAATTAACAATAGGGATGGTAAGATTTATAACTGGCCAAGGCCGTGGGAGTTTTACCTTCTTGCTACTTTTTTTTATAGCAATAAAAGGCGATTTGCAATGGAGGTTTTGTAAATGTTATGAGCATTTGTATACTTAAATTTTAGTTAAATTATGTGACAGATATTAAAATTGTGTAAAATGTAAGGAGATTTATAATATTGTGTTGGCTGCTCTTTTAAATAGTTCTGCTAAAAGGGATTGAGTATGTCTTCAGATTATTTATAAAAAGTAGCACTGATTCCATACAACACATTTTACAGATTTTGAAATAGAAAAGGTCATAGAGACACTTGTTTAGAGCATTGTATGACCTATTGTGACCTCATCAATCTGACCGGACAAATCCTGACAAAGCTTAGTTCGACCTGAAAAGTTACGGGCAATTGGTCGACCAATTGTCACATAAAATGTGTTTTTCTGATATCTGTAAATCCTGCATTTCTTTAACATTCGGTGTTTAATCCGAATCTTTTATAAATTTACATACATATTCCTTCCTTCCTCCCAGATGATCTTTCACGGTGTGTACTTAATGAGAAGTGGTTTAATAATAATGGAAATAGCCAGAAGGAGGACTGCCATAAAAGTACTCAAATCCCAACGAGGAATGCAGAGAGTGAGAGTGAAGCGTTTGTTCCTTGCAGCATTCTACCATATCCAACATCTGCACCTCCTTATTTATGGCCATAAAAGTATAAACTGCAATGCATTTGTACTCTGGGGAGTTTTGTCAGTGAGAAACCCTTAAGTAAAGTAGAGACAGGTAGGCTAACTCTGCAGCAGTTGTGAAGCACTGCAACTCCATCAATATTCTAATATCTTGAGAGAAAAAGTTAGTCTAGAAGACTGAGTCCCTGTCTTCCATCCAGTCTTCAACAATCACACCTACAATCAACATCTTCAACCCTACACTTCTTACTTTACTAAAAGTTTTCAAAAAGTCTGTTATAAAAACCATAAAACGCCTACCACAAAAGCCTTATTAATTTCGAAACAGCATTTTATTCTAAACTTTCCAAAAATAGTAGTAAAAAAACACTCCGTCCTTTAAGCCGGTATTATTACTTCCTAGTAAACTCTGATTAATCCCTTATTTTTTTAATCCAGGTAAACTGATAAATTTTCAATAAGTAAGAAACGGGGAATATGAGACAATCTGTAGAGTTAAGCGTTTCGCTGAAGCAGAACTTGAAGCTGTTACAGAAATAATTGACAAATAAGATACGGATTATTATTGCAACAGTACGTGTAATACGGGCTATTGTCTCAGCAGTAAATAATACACTAAATCCTGTATTATAATAGTCTGTGAACTACGGTTAATTAACAATTGCTTAAGCCGTTGAAATACTGTGTGAACTTTTTGTAAGAATTTGTGTAATAAAAAACGATTGCAGTGGTGAACTATAAAGTGACCCTTTAGGATTTTAAGAGTTTAAAAATAAAGTTGGTAAATGATCGGAGGAAGTGAGTAGAAAACTTGTTCATGCTTTTCTAACTTTAGAGATCAAGTTCAATTCCATTGCCGTTCACTAACTAAGTTTATACGCAAGGATAAGGGTGGAGTAGCTCAAAGTTCATCAAGTGAGAGAGTAAGTAATTCAGACAACTTCATTCTAAACAACTAAGACTTTTGGAAATTGGAACTTTAGCCTAGGCAAATCGACAAACTGAAGTTGATTCAATTTGGAAAAGTTGTCAACTTGCGTAGCAGCTAAGAAGCTAGACATACCTTTGGAGGTGAGGACTTTTAGTTTACTTTTACTATAAGAACTATATAATTTTTTTGAATAATTGTATCAGTTTTTATAAAACTTTCCCGACCTTTTGGCTTGGTCGAAAAACGGGGGGAAAGTGTTGAGGTTTTTATTAAAACCTCATTAAAATATTTATTTGTAAATTTTAAGGGGAAGCTAAAGTTGATTGTTTTAATCAAGAGTTTAATTTAAATACCTTTAAAATATTATTATTCCTTTGATGTAATACTTTACATGAATTAATCCCGTAAAGATAGCTGGTTATACGCAGTGCGTGCTTTAGCTGAGAATTTCCCCCATCAATAATAAATATTTGATTATTTTTGTTAAAAGTTGCTTTCAAAAAGTAAATCTCCGTAGTAAATAAATTGAATCTGAGACGGTTAATCACGGCACTTTCATTTAGAGAAACTCAACTCCTGAGGCTCAATATCTAAACTATCACAAATTAATAAATGTCTTTGCTAAACTAACGTCTCTCGCTCCTAAATCTCAAAACTCCTAACTTTTTAAACTCTCGATAATTTTCTACCATTAAAGTTGGCATGAATGGGAACTGAACATTGGACGTACATTTAGCAGATTTTTATGGTTACTGTTTCTAGGTTTTAATGACTAGAGAACATAAGGGTTCTTAACGGTAGGACTGAAACATCCTTAAAAGCAAATAGTTCAAGTGAACTAATTTACGTATTTTTGTGGGCAAATCATTCCAAATCAAGTCCTGGATTTTTCTCATCATTCTGATAAACCTAAGCTTAACTTTCCATTAATTGGTAGATTTTTTGTTCTGTTTCATCCTCAGAAAAATATCTTTAAAAATTAGATATGCCCACAAATTAAATTAGGAAAGTTCAATTACCCTTCCAAGCCTTGCTTCTATTTTCTTTGTCCCCTTTTATATGTTCATGTAAATAAATGTTACAAGTAATAATTCCATTATTTGCAAATTAGTTTTTTCTGCCTATGTAATTTAGTTGTTTATCCGTTTAGCACAAGTTGGTTGGGTGATTGACTGATTAATTTACAAAGTGTAAAAAGTGGTTGGGTCTTGTTAGTTTTTTTTTGCAGTCAGTGCAATTTTGTGATCTTGGTCATATGTTTGTGTGTGTTAGAGGCAATAAAGTAAACTTGTTTGGGAGAGGAATGAGTTAATATTAAGTAAGGAAAGGGTGGATTTGGTTATTTAAGGTTTGTTCTGTAATAATAATATTGAGGACGACGTGCGTCTCGCTCGTAAACATTACTTCTTCCTTCCTTCCGCCACATTTGGTCATTTCTTTCACCAAAAACCTACTTTTACGTCCCAATTTATTGATTAGCGCATATCCTCGAAATACAGACCGTGCTAGAATTTAAGTCGGGGAAGTTTATAAGGGTTAACTTTACCTAAAATTAATTAGGGATAGTGCTATTACTTGTGGCGTTCTAATGGGGTGCTTTTATTATTGTATTGTATTGTATTGCCTTTATTTCTGTGTTATTCCTCGTTTAGTACAAAAAAGACTAGACTTATATGAGAATATTTTTATGTCAATGTTAGCTGCTTTACATTTACTTGTTTTTAAACCTCCGTCTTATTTGCAAAATATTAAAGTTTACTATTTAGAACTGTGAAATAAATCCCTATGTAAAAACCCCATTGAACTTGGACGACTTTTAAAGTCAGGAATTTATTTTCACGCTTCCTCAGCTCCTTTTTGTTATTTTTGTATTTGTATTTATACTAAATGTGCTAAGCTTGGCTCAACAAGTGAATCTAATTCATGTTTATAAAAAATCAACAATTCACCCAATACCCCTTCCTTCCTTCCTAGTAGATGACTACATTTTCCTAGACAAACATTTCGCCAATGAAACCACGAACCAATTCTAATAGAAAGGGATAAAAAAAGGTGAAGAATTTCACTTTTTATGTGTGTAGAATACACGTGTGTATTGTACACGTTATAATAAAAGTGAATTAAAAAGGCACCTTACATAGACTTGCATTAACTGTTACGAAGGAAATGCACTTTGTGGCTTGGTGGAATTCTATATGAGATAATCATCCTCTCCTGTCTGCCTCAAACCAGTTCCTACTTACTTTGCATTATCACTACATCATTGCTGTTCTTACCAAAGCCATAGATAGATACAGGTCCAAGTAAAAAACACTTAAAGTAAGATCAATACACTTTTCAACTGCCAATTTATCATCCTCAGCAAACATAATCGTATACAGCCTCTGCTACAAACCGCAGCGTCTTCTTAAAACATGTAGAAATACTTGTGGGATTTGGATGCGGGAAGATCGCGAGGTGTGTATACTTTTATACCGCAGCCGTTGTAGCAAGGACAGGCTTGTAAAGAGGTATTTTAGATAGTGTAGTTGATTTAAATGACTTAACCATCCGGGTCCTCTATCAGATAAATTAAAATACTAAGACACTAAGAGTATGATATGCGTGTAATAAATAATATAATTAATTATTAATCAATTGGATCCAATCTGACATAAACAACTTGTTCCTATCGTTAATTACTTTTCAAGTCTTTCCTCTACTATTTACCTTTACTTGGTATCTCTAGTATGGTTGTACTACCTGTCCCAGTCTCTACCGCTTGTTTTATGTCCAATATGGTGATAATCTCAGAGAAACTTGGGCAAAGTTAATGGATTTAAATTAATCAAAAGCCCTTCATTCAGCTTGGAGGAAATACTCATTCTAAATAACGGTTTCTGACATTTATTAACGCTGGTCCAGTAGTAAGTAAACAGTCAAAATTAATTATAGGCGTTAAAAATATGTGTCCAAAGTAAACTACACTGTTTTTAATATAAAAAGAAGGGAAAGTGAACCTTTTGAAACGAAATTAATTAAACTTTACGTTTATGCAGCTCACTTCTACTAACATATGTTCTACAGAGAGGTGAAAGTAAAGCCCACAGAATTTTACAACCAAAACTCAAGCACGATATTTTCGAAATCGATAACTTGCATGGTTTAAAAAATCATAAAAAAGGAGGAATATGTCGTTGCGTTGAGTTTTTAGACACTGATAAATTCTTCCACGCGTCATATTATTTTCAAGCATTCGTTTATTTTTAAAGCCTCTATTTATTTTATACATCCTGAATACCGTAAGTTAAAGAAATACCCACGGGGTACTATTAATTGGAGATAGGGAGCTTATGAAAGAGTGGTTGCTATTTCGGGTTTAACGTTCGCTGATTCTAAACCCACGCCTTAATTTTAATCTTAAAAATGGTGTATATTTTACAGTTTTTGTGAGTTAATCAGGTCTGATCTCATAATTATAACCAGGAAGACGTGTCCCGTACCCTTTACTTTTTAAAACTAGAGGTGTTTGCATAAAAGAGACAAGTGTTGTAATTAATCTTATTTAATTCCAATCTGACTGGGAAGCTAACAAAAGTATTGTAAAAGAGCTGCTAATTACTTCTTATTATTTACTCTCTTTATTTAGACGACCCTTACAACTAATTTTGTTAGTACTGAAGATTTCACTTTCATTTTTAATTAAAAATGTAAGCTGGGATTAATTAAGGAGTTCAAGAAACTATAGCACGCATGCTGATAAAACAATGAGCTTGATATGTCTCTATTCTAGAGCTCTGTGCAACAACGGGAACTGTTTACTATGGAAATTACAGTTCACCCTTAAAATTTATTTGTATTCCTTCTTTCTATAATACAAACATGATTGTTCATGCCTTCTTATATTAATGCTATCATAGAATTTTGTGACTGCACCGTATTTTCCAAATTTATTTCCCTACCGTTTCGTATGGTATTTTGAAATATTAATTTTGAATAGTTTAGCATAATTACACTTGGCAAAATGCGCATTAAAAACTGAAAACGTGTTGGACTGTTAATTCGTGAGATGGTACCTTTACCTTGGTCAATCTGTGGTCTGGTTGGCCGGCCTTTATTACCCTTCTTAGATTCAATGGTTATTAATAGATCGGGTTTAATGGACCGGGATTTCAACTAACCGGGTAGTCCGGGGTTTTAGTAGATCGGGGTTATAAATAGACCTGGGTTCGAGAGGGACCGAATTTTTAATGGGGTGTCGTTTTGCTAAAACTTTATCTGCAAACGATGGATCTGAATTGACAAGACTAAAAATGAATATTAGTTAAAGAAAGGTGATAAAAATTAAAAAAAAACTCTGTAAAAGGTTTGATTATAAAAAGTTTCTAGTTGGAAGGGAAAGGGAAGAAACGCTGCGATAGGTTTTGTTGAGTTGAGACGTGCCGAAGTTTGATAGGAAAAGTTATTCTGACATTGAAAAATGTAAAACCCCATGGGCTGTTTTTGTTGTTAAGAATCTGATAGGAACTTTTTCATCCCCGTTGTAATAAAACGTAGAGTTCTTCTAGAATACATTCCTATACAGCAGTTTTGAGATGCAAGGCTTGAAGCTACAGACTTTTAATAAGTACAGCCAGGCGTTAATAATCCTAATAAGGGAGATAGATGCTCGTGAATTTGAAAAGAATTCGAATCAGAGTTTAATCGACAGTTGCTTTTACATCCGTCATTTCCATACCTCCTCCATTAGAACCCGCACCTCAACTTTATTATCTGATTTTAGCTTTGCCAACTAAGATTGTTCGGAACAAGGAAGGGTTGAATTGAATATGTAAAATTTAAATTACGGGTAGATCTTAGCGCGAGGGCGGTTAGTAACCAAATTTCACCCTTCCTACCCTACCCGTATTTTTATAGAGCAATATGTATCCATACTTGGCAGTTTTAATTTTTTATATGCATACTTCCTATTCCCTGGGTCTGCTAGTAGTAGTTGCAGTGAGTGAATTGAGGACGATCAATGAACAAATGCAGACACTTCTTTCTATTACATTTTATATATTATTTTCTATGTTTTTTCAACTGCAATGTGTTTTTATATCCTTCTTCAGATCCTTTTATCAAAGAAAGAGAGAGGAAAAGGCAAATTCATCTTTTAAAAACATTAAAGAAATTGGGCCAATAATCTCCAAGACGGAGTTAGTTCAGGTGTAATTTTTACACGAATCCACCTGCCTCTCTTACAACGAAAATAACGTTACTTTCATAAACTGATAACAACTTTGTAAAATTACGCATATGTTTTCTTGTAATACGCAACTTTTACTAAATCAAAGGAGTCGAGATTGATAGCTTAAAGTTGAAGAGTCCAACCAAACTACGCAAAGATTAGTTTATTTTTAAAGAAATAATTCCTTGATTAATGATTCTTTGAGAGAGAAAGACCGATTAACAACCCGTTTTGTTATTGAGACTCATTTGAAGCATGACTGGGTTTCATCAGTGTTCTTTTTCTGGGATGTTGGAGATGCAGCAACCAACAATAAACATTTTATTTATGCTGATCAACATGGAAAAAATACAAACTAGGTCGTCGTTTATACAGATTCAGTCAGGTAGAACAAAAGGACCGCAAATTCAGAAGCTCTTTTTCCTTTGGATTGACAAATCCCCTTTTTAAGAGTTAATATTAGTATTACTATTACTACTACTACTTCTACTACTACTACTTCTACCACCACTATTACTACTACTATTACTACTACTACTACTTCTACTACTACTACTACTACTACTTCTACTACTACTACTATTACTACTACTACTTCTACAACTACTGCTACCACAACTACTAATACTACCACTATTCAAACATTCAGTTCACCTTTTTTCAAAGCAACTAAACAGACATTATCAATCACGACAAAGGATTAAGAATATACTGGCAAAAAGCGTAAAAAATTAAACAATAAAGAAACCAAGAGCCTCCATATCCACATATAGTTCATCTTTATATTTTAAAACTTAAATACAATCTACAACAGTTTCAAAAAGCCTCCGATTTCCAAAGCACCGACCGTATCTCCCGATTAAATGCCCATCCAAGAATGCAAAGCCTGTTAAAGTTCAATCTTCAAATAAAACTGCCCTAGGATTGAATATTTGCCCGGGTTGTATGTCAATATCAATAAATGAACAATGTTTAAGCCTTATTCTTTTTAGGTGGCCATGCTTACCACAAAATCCCCGCATAGACAGTATCCTTACTTGTTAATGTGGGGACCTAGGCCAAATTGATATATGTATCTAAAACAAATCATATAAAAGTGCATTAATTGCCTTAGACAAAGAGTATTTGGAAGAAAACCCTCAAAACCTGCCTAATTATTGTTTACTCAATTGCACAAGTTTACAAATCTATTGCCTAATTGGCAGTGACGAGAGGATGGATTTCGAAGCCTCTGCATCTCTGATTTGTTTTATGCGATAAATTGCAAATTGGGGGGAATTAGAGGGAATGTTGATTAGTCTGATAAATGTTGTTGGATGTTCTGAAGATCAATGTTTCATTTTATTGGCCACAATTACCAAATTACCAAATACTCATTGTGCCATTAGCTCAACAATCAACAGTACTCTGACGTCCACACTCTCTAATGAGGAGCCACGTACTAATCAACCATTAACCTTCTTACTATTAAAAACATCTATAAAAAAAAGAGCCAAGTTTACAGTAATTTTCCTCTTTAATAATCCATAATGGAGTCCAATTCAAAATTAGCCAAGTCTAAATTTACAAACTGCGATGACCCATCAATAGTTAAGAGCCACAGCCACCCTTCCATTAACCTAACCACCACTGAAGGGTTACATTCATTTATTTATTGATGGTAAATAATTGTAACCAGGGACACATAGGATTCTTCTGTTAACTTAAATTACTAGGCTTGGCAACCTGCTTGGAAAATAAATCCCTTAAGAAAGATAGATGAGATTTCAAACCTCGTGAAATATCATAGTTTTAATGTGATTTTCGCCGTTTCTTGGCCGAGGCTTTAATGAGCTTGATGTCCAAAGATCGCTTGAAACAACCCCTTGACCCTTGACCCTAAGGTCAGTTATTGGCCGTATAGTTCCATGAGCTCAATGACCCCAGTTCCTTCACACTTTACATCCAATGACCTTAAAGTTAATTTTGATGAAATTATAATACCTTTTACGACCCTCCAATCTTAAATCATTGGCTTTTAACTCTTGGTTTCTTAATTACCTTATGGTTTTATTGCTATTGACAAAGGAATTATTGAAACCTTATTTTAGAAAAACCCTTCACGTTGCTTATTTTTATGACGGGGGGATAAGCATTGGTGGGGGGGAGGGTTAGAAACACATTTAACGACCTCTTAATAATATCTGACATAGGAGGACTGACTGTGGGTAAGTAAACTTCATAATAATAAAGGATGATCAGTTAACTTTTTTACGACACAGCTAATAATCATCTTAATTGCCACTTTTTTCTTGCAAATATTTCTTCCTCGACTGTGAAACTGAATCTTGTAAGACAGTTAACGGAGCATTTATTACTTTTATTTGTATTGTTCAACGGCTAGATTACTGGCTAACCACTTGCATTTCATTCTGCGCTAACAATTAAACTTTTAAAGAATTAAATTTATATGCTTAATTAACAAATATCCTTGTAAGCCGGTCACATAATCATAAAACTACAGAAATGTTGCTTAATCAACTTGGAATTAAATGATCACGATGCGACGGATTTAAAATAAGGGTAGTGGCCCCCCTTTTCTAGATTACGTTAACTTAAAGAACAAATGGTGGTTAAAGGTTTTCATTGTATGGTGATTAATAATGCTTCTTTTTTTGGGCTATCCTTAAGTTTTGGGCAAATAGATTTATTTTAGTGGCAAAATACATTATTTTTAACTGGCAAATACACCATTTTTCAATAGGCAAGTGCACATGCCATGGGCAAACACTGAACATTACCAGAGAGGGTAAAGTGTTGATGTTTTGGCAAAATAAATGTGATTCGTGTTAAAATTTCGATGTATGTTATGTACGGATGAATAATTGTAAAGCACAAATCTGTATTTATATTTAAACTCTTTAAAAAGTCTTTGAAAAACCTTTCCACCTTTTAAAGCTAGAAGATGATAATTGGCTTTGTTATCTTATAATTAGAAAATGTCCCAACTTGAGGTCACCTTCTGCCCAACTTTGAAATAAAACTGTGACCCCAACAAAATATCATAACGCAAAGCCCCCCCCCCCCCCACTTATTATCCCTTGTAGTAAAAATAATTACGCCATCTTATTACACCGTCTTGGCCCTTCTTCAGTATAATAAAAATAAGAAGGTAAGTACAAAGGACCGGCATAAATTATCTCTCAAGAAGAAATAAAAATTAAGCGTTAATTGTGCCCAGATCACGACATTCTCCAACAACAGCTCATGAACGACGATGCCAATTTCCTTAAATTAAGCTCAGCAACTTTTATACGCTAAATGTTATATTTTTGTGGTGCAATGAAATAGGGAACTATTCGCTCTCCTGGGATTGCACATTTATTGTAAATGAGACACTATTAGTTGTAATTAACACTAGGAGCGATTAGACAGAAGATCATGATCCTTTCGTCGTCGTAGATTAGTTGGGCATACATTACGGTATATTTTATCTTTATTATTATTATGAATGTCTGCCAAAGGGTGCAATTATAATTATCGTTTTAGTAATAATAATCCGCTGAAAATGCAGTTGGAGGAAGGGACGATTGGCCAAGGACCTTCTTTACTTTGAAATTAAAGTTTAGTTGGTTGAGAGTGTGTTTGTTGTAGGAAATATTTATCGAGTTGTCAACTGGGTCATTAGCCGTTTGGATGTTGGGAGAATTAATTAATAAATTATGGAAACATAGTTAGTTAGTTCCCACCCAGTTGTGAAATATCTAAATTAATCAATGAGATCTTGCCAAAAATAGTAACGAAGAATGGATCAAATTAGTTTAATTGGGTTTATTGACGGGTACCCTTTATTTTGGGAGGTTGGTGTAGGATTTTAGTCCATATTTTTATGGTATACCTTGGGAGATCCAACTACGCAGGATTCATCTAATGAAAAAAGATCCGAGCTTCTGCCCTATGTATTTTTTGTCCTCTAGTTGCAAACTGAAGCCTTTTATGCAACTTAAAAAAATGTAAAACGGTATTTCACACATAAAAAACCCTACGTTTTATTTCCTATATTTTCAGAACCTTCTAAAGAAGAAGAGACGTACTGAGATGTTTTCAAATCCCAAAGGGATCTGAAGGAAGGAACAGCACTATCAAGATTACTCATCAGACGTACACGGCAGGTCGAGAGGTCAGAGGTCACAAATAAAGCAGTAAAACTAGTCAAAATGGTTGCAAGAAGATTGTTAGTCCAGTCGGTCAGCCTATTTTTGGTCATCCTGGTCGCTTTTATAGGTAAGCAGGGGATCCTCACTCTTTTATTTTAATCCACACACGGGAATTAATTTACAAAATAAGTATCAAAACTAATGGAAGAGAAATATATACATTAAAAAATAAGCTAAATATTACGAAAGCTGCAGGATGTAGAATAATTCAATCCACATTTCATTTCATAATGCATATCTCTGTATGAAAACAATAAACTAATTGAAAGAATCATCCCCAACTACTACCGCTTCTGTACGGAATTTTAAGTTTCAAAATTCGGTCATCGTACAAAAAGGCACGGTCAACTTGACCTTTAAGGGCATCTTCATAATGACCTAGGTCACATAATTTGTACAATCCCTACCAATCGCATTTAGTGAAAATTTTAATTGAAACCTTAATTCGATTCTTAAGCTAAAAAGGCTTTTTTACAAATCATTCAAGCAAAGTGCGTTTTTTCTAACCAATTCAATTATTGAAGACAGCTCAATCAAATCTGAATTAATGATGAATTGAATCTCAATCAAGAATCCAATCAGCAAACTTCAATGAAAAACAGTTTGTTTGTAGGCATTTGGAAATAAATGAGTGTTGCAAAATTAAATTATCCATAGGATTCCACACTTTGTTGGTGGTCGGACCTATAACAATCACTTTAGATATTTAACCATAGAAAGTCATAATCCATTCGACGTAAGAATGATTTTACTAAATCTTTATAAAAGATTCACTCTATAAATGAATTGTTGCTAAAGTTCTAAGAATTCTAGGCTGAATTTCGTCACAATGATTTCTCGCTTTTATGGCAAAACAGTATAAATTCTCAATCAATCAAGGAAGTCGATTAAATCATGAATAATAATTCAGAAGTTTGGAGAATAGATCGAGGTGAGAAGTTATTACCAATCAATCCCTTTATTAGAGAAATATTTAGAGTTTATAAGAATCAATTTACTTTGGCTGGGGCTTTATTGAGACTGTAAATAAGCAAAGTAAAGGCCCTGTCAGTATTTTTCAGGTTTTAAGGTCTTGATTCGAAACACCTAGTACTACACCCCACAATTTAAGAAATACAGGCCATGAACGAAGCTTTTTAAAAGTATTAATTAATATAGGATAAAAGTTAAAGCTTCCCGTAAAGATTTGCTTAAAATCCTTCTTTAATTTGTCGTGCAACCGCAAAACTAATAGTAGACCTCAGAGTTCTCGTAATTTTGAAATAATTCAAGTACAAACCGTTAAACTTAGCCCTTGGTTAACCAAAATGTAATTTGAAAGGAAGGATGCGTTTAAAAGTGATGGATTCTTCGCATGAAACTAAATAACTATTATCCTTCTTTATTCATCCAAGACTCTCACATCATTATTAGTTTCTTCTACTATTAAATTTTACTCCGCTTATATCAGAATATCACATTTTACCTCAATTGAACATTAAAAAAGACCTTCCTTCACTCATTTAGTTGCGACTTGATTTGCTTAAAAGACAAAATTAATTGGGGCCTTATAACTACCTACATTTTAATGCGTAACCAACTATTAGGCTCTTCTACGTAAGATTAATTAGTGATTTCACGTCTTAATTACACTTGGGTGGCCACTCTACTAGTCAAATCAGTTAAAGTCTGATCAAATTTATGTGGCTGTTTGAACAATTAGTCCAGCTTAGAGATTACAGAATGCTTAATTCAGCAAAATCGTACTTTTTACATGGTTTAAAAAATTACAGGATTTGTCTACGGAGCAAATATACTGGACACTTGAGCCGATTAGCATTTCTAGTATTAATTTATTTGCCCACAATAAACTGAACTGTGCCTACAAGACTTAAATGAGTAGCCCACACACCCCTACTTTTGAAGTCCAATGTTTCAACACCAACCAAGGGCAAACCCATCAGTAATCGTTCCTTCGTCCCTAATTAAATCCCTTAAAAGGGTGGACTATTTTTCCTATAATTAACCAAGTTATTGCATTTGCGGCCGTGAATAATTAAATTGACAATACAGTAGGGCACAAACGCAAGTAATCCGCTGTGGTTTCGTTGAACATAATTAATTTTTTCTCTGCTTAGCCACTACGCGTTGCTATTTATAAGTATAAACTCAAATAATAATAAATATGCTGCCATTCTTCTAGGCAATTATTATCCCATAAATAATTTGAGCCTGGCTAGGCAAAAAAATCCTCAGACTAACCCAGCCCAGTTTCACTTAAACTTGGTCAAAGTTATAGTTTAGTTGCAGGACAATATTTTTAATTTCTGTTAGCAGTTTAAAGAATGTCGAGAACTGATTAAAATCCTTTTCAAATTAGAGTAACCTTGTAAAGAACCCAAGACTATTATTCCCTAACTTGTATGATTGATTACTGATTATTTTTAATTATTCAGTCAGACTAAGCTGCTTAATCAATACATTTTGGGAGTTCATTAATGGAATTAATTATTGAATGTAATTAAAAATAACGGAGGACCTTCGAACTAAACAATTGGACAAAAATCATATGCATAAAAGAAACTAGGAAAGTTGAACTTGGAGATAAATGATTACACGCACTTTGGCCATAAAGTTTACCTAACTAACAGGAATTTTTTAGGGTGTAAAACTTCCACGTGGGTAATAAATGACGACAAAGTGTGAATCTTCTTCAGAAATGAGAGTTGGCTTCTTCAGTTATTGCTTAATTAATTATTTTATAATGTGGTTCATTAGAAATTGGCTCATCATCTTCATAAATCCTTTTGTTTACTTGTGTCATCTTTTGTTGAGTTTATTACACATTTTATAATAAAATACTCGTCTGTCTGGATGGAATATATTCTCATCTTGTGCAAGAAAGATGAAGCTTCCTTCATCTTTACTTTGTCCTCGCACGTTTTACAACATGTACGAAAGTTACATCAGACTTGCTAGTAATTAATTGGGAAATCGGCAAGCAGTTTCAGAAATTATATAAAGTACGAGTTGGTTAGAAATTAATGTCCAGAAAGTCGAAAGTCAGAATGTTTTTTCATCGAAAACTAAATAGCAGAGTTTTAGATTAAAAAAATTGTAATGCAACTTGTAAAAATGTTTGTATACAGTTTGAGAATATATTTTAAACGGTTTCCAATAATAAACTAAACCTAACATTAAAACAGAAACAGGGAGGGACGTTTAGGGTAATTGCTAATAATCCTTGATATTAATTAATTCCCCCAGTTTATTCATAATGGGTAATCAGGATCATCATACAAATGGTGACAGAAGACATACCTTAGTACCTTTTTACCTAATTATGCACAAGGCTGAGTTACTCAAGAATAATTGGACCAATAATTATATTTTAAAACCAGGGCATAAAATAAACCACCATCTGTTGCATAAAAACCATAAGAGGATATAATAATGTAGGTGGTTTGGTCCAAGTAAGCGATGAATGGTTGGAGACCCTCAAATAACAATAATACTCTTAATAAACCCAATTAAGCCTAATTCAGAATTCAATTAAATGACCTTAATTCGAGGGAAATCATTATTAAACCTTCATAAAAAAAGTCCATTTCATTCTAATTACACTCCAAAGTAAAGATGATCCAGTTCCTTGTCTGTGAAATTAATTTTAATTTAATTCACGTTGAGGAAGTAGCGCTTTATCTTATTACACTTATCGTTATTCCGTCCGGTTTTAAGCCCCCTGCTAAATACTAATTTCTCATAATAAAGGAATCCCTTAACTTTAGCATTTATTTACCACAGATTACCCAAGGTTTTTGTCCCATAATCCGTGCGTTAATCTGCCGTTCAGCACATCACATCAAATCACTATAGAGCCTACAGTTAAGTGCTGTTTTCCATCGTGAAATGCAGACAGAGATTTTATGTTCAGAAGGTGTTGTCTAAAATCCTCCATTTAGTTTTTAATTAAAAAGTAACGACGTGTTTCGAGAACTCTGCAGGGTAATTAAAACCGGAACTACTGCAGAAGTTGTTAGCATGATTATTCCTACAATTACAATTCCACTTCCACGAAACATTTTATAATTATTGCATCTAATAGTTGTAATTACTCTCCCTGCCCTTATTTAATTAAATAATTATAACATTTCATCCTACACAATTAAACCCAATAAAGTCTCTTGGTTTAACGGTCCAAGGCCGTTCTATTGATGGGTCCTAAGGACTTTATTTAGAGTCAGATTTTAAATACCCTTTTAAAGCTAATACCGAAAAATATTCGGTAGGTTTTAAACTATAATTAAAACCTTGGGGAGTGTAGTAAAGATAATATTCGAAACCTTCAATTCCTTCTCTTGTAAAAAAAATAGGGCGAGACGTCAGTAGCCGGCTTTTTGGTGGACACGTTTGACTCTAATTTATTATTGGTTGCGTGTTGATCCCACGCTGAGACAATTGCATCTCTGTTTCTAATTATCACATATTTTATTCCACGAGAGATGACGATTATTAGCCAAGAATAAAAAGACGTCAAAAAATGGCATAACTCGGACAAGCTAATTATGCAAGCAACTGTCAAGGAGGAAGACACACTATTATAAATAGTCAGCTCATCTTATATTCATCTTCTCAGTGGCTTTATGGAGGTACAGGGTGGCTCCTAAGTTTTTACCGTGTATAGTTACTGTAGTTGGTAGCCGTACACCCTGTATTATTCATACTGAGATAATAACCATGCTTCCTCGCACTGACTGATAGTGTGTGTGGAAAAACAATGGATTTTTTTTATCGTTGAGTAATTTATTTTGTGAGGAGGAGACTTTTTAGCATGTGGAATTTAATTGACTCTACAAGAGATTCCTCAGAGGATCGATTGGACACGACTTTTGCCCTTAAATAATTACTTTACGCTCTTAAACCCTTTTAACACCTTTGAATAGAATAGACCCATCTTAATTAGTATTGGACGTAGCATAGTGTTCAGAGGAAGGATTTCAATGGGTCTTCCGTCCATACTTTTGAAATAGAAATGCTTGGCAGCTTGGCTCAAGTTTCTCGACCCATTTATAAATATTTGTAGGAGAACTAGGCGTATAGCAAAAAAAGTTCATGTCTAACTAGGATCTGCAGATAGGAACTGCAGTTTTTTAAACATATTTCTGTAAGGAATCAAAAGTGCATTCTGGCTACACCTACGACATTTATGTCAACGAGAGATATATTTACAAACTTTAGATGAGAAGTTGCTATTTTTGGCATAATTATTGGTGGCAGGTGATATATTTGTTAGGCTTGGTTATGTTGAAAAGTCGTGCCAAAACTAACAAAAGGAGAGATAGGGAACTGTCTTACGCCGATGTAATTATTTATGACATATTTGCATCACGTATGTGTCGTGGACTCCATTTGTAAATGATAAAGCTGGTCCTAGTCTAATAAATAAGTGTAATAGTCGTGATTTACTAATCTATCTCCATCTTAATCTACGAGGATAGTTTAATTGCAATTTTCTCAGATACGCATATCTCCCAATGCCTCTCTGTATTAGTTCTGCTAGTAGTGTATTAGTAAAAAATTGCAGAGGTTGATATAAATTGAAGATGTGGTGGCCCTGGGTGTGCTTGTGATCAAGATTACTCGATTAATAGAGAGGATTTGACGTGTTTGTCAAGGGGACTGGCTGTTCTCACAGACATTACCGATTGCCCAACAATTAGCGAAATTATGCTATCATCTCCGTTCATAATATGAGATAAACGTATTCGTGATCTCATGAGGGGACACCCTGTCCCTACGAAGGGAGACCAACTGGGGCTAGAGCGAGTGACGTGCCAGAAGAGGTGTCCATTTCCGTCATTTCCACCACGTCAACCTCCTCTAGTCGTAAAAGGAACAATGGAAGATGGGCTCGTTCCACACCAATTAATCATCCTTGGTCACAATATTAATTCAACTTTATGCCAACCAATGGATTACATAACACTACTACTACTACTATTACCTACTACTACCACTACTACTACTACTACTACTACTACTACTACTACTGCTGCTGCTGCTATTACTGCTAATACTGCTGCTTGGAACTAATGGTTCAGGTGGACATGATTGATCCAAAATACGGGGGACGCAGGGTTATATCCTATCAGTAGTCTATTCTGACTGAAAAAGGTCGTCAAGGGATCACTGGAACTGAAAACTAATTAGGTTTATGTCACCGCCCAAACCCAATTTCATTGAACTGTATAAACTGTTAAAAGGGAGTAATTATAAACACACAGCTCATGAGTATGGCTATAATTAAATTCCTTCTACAAATTAGCATAAACTTATCCACTGATTCGTCATCCTTGTTGGAATTAATTTCAAAACAAACATTAATTTAGTAGCAATCCCAGCAAAAACTCACTTTCACTCGGATCAAGAAAAAAACGTCAGACTAGCCAAGTTTAGTCTTTTGTTAATTTTGAATAGTTCTGTGCCAGTTCTTTCTTTAAAAAAATGGCACAAGTTTACAACAAAAAGTAACTTAGGTAGAGTTTCCCATTAAACAGACAATGACAGATTGTGGACTGTGATTGTTATTAATAAAATGAATGCGGTCATCCTCACATTAAAATTCCACTTTGAGTAAAAGTGCTGAGGTTTCATTTTTATTCATTGAGCCATCTTTTTCAAGGATAATTTTTCAACAGTCTCATTCGTCTCTCCATTTTATTATTATTATTATTATTATTATTATTATTATTATTATTATTATCAGAGAACACGAGTTCAATTTCAGAATTGGCAGCCAAAACCATAATCTCCTACGGACGCTAGTCTCTCGTCACAACACACAAGGCAATCCATGAAATTATTATAACGTGCAAAAAAAAAAAGGTTTACAGAAATGAATCCTTAAGCAGCGGTTAGAGGGATATATTTAGTGCCATAATTTTTTTTGTTTTGAAATAGCATGATTGCTAACTAAGTTTGAAACCGGACGGATGAAATTAGGTTTTTATGCATGATTGTTATGGGGAAAATGGATATTGGAGAACTAAAGACAAAGATGGGAATTTAAAGCTGCAACTAAAGCAGTAGAAATGATTTAACATACTTGTCATACCTCAGTAGAACCCAGCAGCCGTCAATAGATACTTCTACAAAACCCATAAGTGCGGTTAGACCCCAAACTTCGTCTATGGAGATGTGAGCAGAACCCAACAACCAACAGTGACAGCATTAATAGAACCCACCTTTCTATACACGCGTCTGTAAAATTTAAAATCTTCAATGGAAACGTCTGTAAAACCTAAAACCCTCAATGAAAACTTCAGTAAAACCTAAAATCTTCAATGGAAACGTCTGTAAAACCTAAAACCCTCATTGAAAACTTCAGTAAAACCTAAAATCTTCAATGGAAACGTCTGTAAAACCTAATACCCTCAATGAAAACTTCAGTAAAACCTAAAATCTTCAATGGAAACGTCTGTAAAATCTAAAACCCTCTATGAAAACGTCAATAAACCTTAAAACCCTCAATGTAAGCATCAGTAAAACCCGACAAACGTCTAGGAATGCGTTAGACCAGGTACAAACCGCTATACGGTTGCTCAAACTGTCTTACAATTAATCCAACTATCCTCCCCTTCTTGCAACAATACAAAAACAGTAGACGGTAATCTGTGACTAAAAACCACGAGTTTCGACACGTGCTTAAGCCAAAGCCTACCCTTGTACAAAAGTAATCCAACTATATCCAACGCTTGAATGATTTAGCCTAGTTCTTCAACATAGGAAAGGGTTCACAATGGGAATGACAACTACTGATTTATTTGGTTCAAAATATGTCACAATAAAATGACACTAATCTTCCCCTCTCTGTCTGCACACGAGTCAACCAAGAATGGACTCCTTTATGCTAATTCTTCTAGGCGGTTTTAGGATGATGAAACGGACTAAAACAATGTTGATCCCTTGTCGAAGATTGTATCAAAGACAGCAGAATGACAAGGGAACCGTTTCGTATGCCGCTTGAGTTAAAATATATAGTCAAAGTGGTCTAAACCAGTAAACATGTCTTTCCCCGAAGCTTAAAAATTCTAGTTCAGTTTTAAAAGTCTCAAAAAACCCGAATTTGGTTCAGTAGAATAATTTTTCCAACACTTGAACGGTTTTGAAACTTTTTGTACATGTTAGAGCCACGAAACTATGTTTTAAACAGTCCAGAATATTGGGAAAATGTACAAGTTTTAGTGCCTTGGGTATTACCTATTTACCTATTTTAGTAACTGTTAGTTCTAACGTTTTGATAAACATTCCCTAGTTTAAAGTTGATGAGACATATTTTGACAATTATCTCGCAAAATCGTTCCCTTGTGAATTTCAAAAAAGGATAAATAAGGGGGCGGCTTAGCTAGAACCCTTTATTTATTTAATCCTCTTCTGATTCAAATTCCATATTAATAATGCGACGTAAGTAAAGTAATCATTTACTAATACCCATTTCTTGTTGTTGTGTCATTCTTTTCTTACAATTGAGAGCATGGACCTCTTTTGTCTCTGCTTGTTCTGACTCGCATACAAACGGCGACTGCTGCTGGGAAAATACTGTAAAGATAAGCCAGGATTAGCCTGGCTCAAGACCTGCCCCCCAAGTACACTTTTCATTATTTCGTTCTCTTTATGTCATTGAGGAGCTGCAGAGGAATATGGGACAGTCCTTTCATCTAACTTCTGAGCATTCATCAATCGTTGACAATATCAACGTCACGTAGATGACAACCATACAGCACATCCTTTTTATTTTGTTACAAAGAAACTAAGCTAAAATGTTAGCCTAAGTAGGTTCGTCTTCTTTCCGCGGCCTTTCCGCGAGAGTAGTAGACAAAGTCAGTGGCATTTGGACTTTTCTGTCAGTGGAAGGGTCATTCAGCGGTAGACCCAATATTTTGAAGGGAGGGGGCCTTTTGGCCAAGTGGCCTTACTTCAGTATGCCAAGTGTGCTTTACTACCGAATGCACGCGGTGTATCGTTGGTGTGCGGCCTACAGCCGAGTCCTCCATCTCTCCTTGATAACTGCTAACTACTGTCAAATTGTAATTTAAATACTGTTGATGAAGTCCAAGATACTGTAGGATGGATGGTCAGTAGTTAGTAGTGGCAGTTAAGATTGCAACCGACCCATTGTCAATTGTTAAAAAGAGGACAGGCTGAAAGACTGGGATTATTATTATTACAATTACAGTTTCTCCTCAGTTGACAACAATGAGGTCTGATCCGTTGCAAGGAGATCACACAACAATAAAAATAACCATTATATCAATCCCCCTTCTCAAAAACATGGCCAAATGCCTTGTAACTATTGCACCACTGCTTATTAGTTAGAGCTAATTTACTAGTTGTTTTTATAACACGTATAAAGAAAACAAAACTAAAGCCAAACCTAAACAGTTTTTTATCCCGTGTAATTTCTACCAGTTGGAACTAGCCCTCTATTATTATATTTTCAGTGAAATATACTGAAATAGATGTGTGTAAAAACCTTAATTGTCCATCTACAGGTCTTTATCATTGCTAACGTCCTTATCATTTCAGGGATTCCAAAGAGAAAAATAAATCCCCTTATTTCACCGTAGTTTCCAAAAATTCTATGCCAAAATTCCATCATAAGTATGAGGCTTGGAGGTAAAGCAGCTTTTCCGTAAATCCTGAGCATTTTAAGGGTTTTTTTCTGGTAGAAAATAAACATGGATATGTAAGGTAGAGGAGCTTATCCAATAAAATAAACAACCGACTGTCATACACTAGACAATATAATACTCGAACTAGGACGGATTAGATTTATGGGGGATCGGGTAAATTAATCATGCCTTAATCATCTCTATCATAAATTCCATATTCTGACTTGATAATTTATAATAAATATGAAGAAGAGGTGTTCTTAATTTTGTGTGTCGTCTTCCGCGTCTGCTTTTGACCCACCTTTATTATTAAATTCATAATAAATAAAGCGAGTGTCATAAGTTTGGATAGTTTTATTAATAAACTAATCAGAAAGTAGAATATACTTTTTCTTGGCAACACTTGACCATTACCTACCTCCATCTCTGTTACAACTCATTGAACGCGGCAGGCACTCTATCTGGTTTATCTCACTTTTAATACTGTTTTCATTACAATTGGGGATTAGCATGAGTTTCTTAGAAAATTGAAACTTTTGAATTCACAAATCTACGATATTAGATGTATTATAATGTTCTGAAGAACTCACCAAGTGCAGTGCAATGGTATGCTATGCTTTGGTCTAAAATATTCCATGAAGTGCATGTTTTAGGCATTACTTCCCATAAAATACCCTTTCCATTCCTCAATAAAATGAAATGATATTCCGATTATTATTTACTACATTATTAAAGTAAAAGGTGAAAGGGATGAGGGTGAAATGGCAATTTTTTTTTATTGATTAGGTTTTACACTTGTTTAAGCAAATAAAAAGTGTGAGGAGTTGTGTTAGAATTGGCTGTATTGGGCATTGCGTGTTCAAGATCCTGAAAATAAATATGGATTGATTAAATTATAATTGTAATTGAATCCCAACAAGTGTTCCATTGTTGAAGATGATACTATTCTAACTGCAGACATTGTTGTTCTTTTTCTTCATCTATGATGAAGCCGTTTTGTCCAAATTGACCGTTTAGATTCAATTAAACTTGTAATGCCTCGCAACACGCAAAATAAAATAAACAAACCTACAGTTCTTACTGAGAGCATTAAACGTTATGTGGTAAAGTCTAATCTACAAGTCGCGTCATTACAAAATACAAAACATGCTAACTGACAGAACTTAAATACCTTTAATCTTATAAATACAGCCAGGGCTAGTAAACAATTCCGTATTAAAGTAATCAGGGCTACTACTATCAAACAAGGACTGTAATTGTAAAACTGGGATATCCGGTTGTAATTTCGTTAACGTTAAACATTAAAAGTAACCCGAGTTGCATGACAATTTGGTGCGATATTTTTCACGTATTCTCTACTTTTTCATTTCTCCTAAAAGTCCAACTTGTTCCGTTACTAGCCGCGTCTTCTAAATGAGATTTCACTAAATAAAATCGCAAAGTATCTTTCAGTTCATGTATGGTTCACGTGGTTCTTATTATTGAAAGAAGATGCTCTAAAGAGATAAGTTGAAGATGACAAAGCAAACATTCCCTGCGACCACTTAAAGGTTCAATTCAACTCTTACTTAAGATTCAACTCCCTTCCCAGGGTCTCCTATTCAACTTAACATGATATGCACTTTCTGCCCTCGTACATTCTATTTCTAACTCTAGTCAATCATCTTTTACAGAAGGATGACGAACAACCCACAGTTTCCTAATACCTAAACAACTTGTCTAATAACAGCTAGACTAATAACTAACATAGAAGTTCTAAAAGCTAGAATAAATCCTGTGACTAATCCGTAGAGTAAATCTCAAATTCGTTGGTTTATTATCTCAATTAAATGCGAAGACTGCCGCTATGCAAAGTTACAATTTCCAGTAAAGCCTTCGGCGATCGTAATATTAATATTTAACAATTAAGTATTAAATTCCATTCATAATGTTACAATCTTTACCTAGGTCTTGCAGAGGAACCTAATTAGCCTCATTTCCATACCTAATGACCAAGGTCGTTAAATATTTCAAGTTTTTAATCGACTCTGCACACCAAGGTCTTGAGTAACTTTGCGCAAAAAGAAACAACTGTATAAATAAATAAATGGTAATTACAGCAACAGCAGCGTCTGTTTTACCTCAAAACATGAATCAAGAGAAAAGTTTGATTAAATTAATTAGTACCAAATCCTTACCAAAAAGCTAACGCATCTTCATTAATCTTGAATCATTAGCTGTGAAGGTTCATACAGCAAGGTTGTTGGCCATATGGCGCTGACCTCTCGACTAATAGGTCACTTAACTCTTGACAACTGTTATCCTGGTTTATTTGCATTACTTATGCTACACATAACCCCGGAAGCTGTGGCCGCTAGACCCTCTTAACTTACCGGCTTATCTGGTTATGATTTCCTAGGTATATTAGATGATTGGTCGAGAAAAACATGATTAATTAAGCATAAATGTAATATTATATTAATGATGCCATGGTTAGTGAGTGGGATCTGCCTGGCCGTTTACTCGAAGAAGAATTACTTAGAGAGCGTGACCCTTCCTGCAGCCATGACCACCCTTAGTAGAAACAATGACTCAATTATGCTTGAGCGGAAACCCTCGAATAGCTGGAACAGCCCCCCATTACAGGTGGAACAAAGGGTCATAGTTCATGACCTCGTGAGACCCAAACATAGAAGAGCTGATGATCCTCCTACAAGTGATATGATAAAAGTATTAGCTTCCTCAACAAGTCGCGTACCAAGAACGCTTTTGGACGCTGATTATGGCGACGCTGACGTTTATGATGAACCAGAAGACTTCTTAAACTCTAAGTCAACGGGATCTAGCCAACAGGAAGGGTCGCACGAGGTCAGGCAACCAAAGGGAGACCTTGCCTTATCAAAAATCCCTTCAATAATCAACCCTCCTTCAACTTCTCAGGAAAAAGCAAGAAGACCCCCAAAAGGGATTCTATACTACTCCCGTTAGTCAACTTGACATGGCATGCCCTTTACTATTTTCTGCACCCGCAGAACAGCACCCCCACACTGCACCCCCACACTGCACGGTCACACTGCACGGTCACACTGCAGGGTCACACTGCACGGTCACACTGCAGGGTCACACTGCACGGTCACACTGCACGGTCACACCGCACGGTCACACCGCATGGTCACACGTCTATGCACAATGACCACACCTCCTCACTAAATTCACTAAATTAAGCAAAGCAATTAGGAATCAGAACGCTTTTATGTAGATTAGATTGGCATACAAAAAAAATAATGTAACTCATGCCTCCAAAGTGCAAGTCCATTATTATCCATTTCTTATTGGAAAAAATCCCTGCAGTTGGTTTTTTGTTTCAGGGTAAAAAATACTCAGTTCTTTGCTGCTACAAAAAGTGCATTATTATTAGTGGAATGCAAACTATGGTTGGTTGCACACGGCTTGCTAGGAAAAACTTATTCCCGTTGAGAATTGTCAGCAAGCAACTGCAATGATTTGTCCATTGCTAGACGAATTCCTTCTCGGCCTTCCTACTCTTTTTTTATATCTCGATAAAACCTATGTATCTTTTATTATTTTCTCAAGACTGACCACAGTTCTGTTTTTTAGTCAAGAAATGAGGTTTATTTAGCTCTACGCTGAGCTACTACTATAAATACAAGATTAGCATCGGTTATGGGGTCTCTAGGTCAGTCATTTTCTATTCAAAAGGTTTCCGTATCCGTTGGCAAAAAAGTTTTGAGAAAACATGAAAGTATTTGACTGGTTTTTACAAAACAAAATAACAGGAACAGATAGTAAGAAACTTGACACTCGAAACGTCTACTTTACTTGCATAAAAATGTCTTGAGATTTCATACTTTTACCCAAAAGTTAGAATAACGTCTAAGAGTTTCCATATTTTATTCCTAAAAAGCTTATATCCGTCAATTGAATGATAGATTTAGCTATTCCTCCACAAGCGTGCGAAAAAGCACAGCATAAAAACAGTTGTTAAGCTTGGCTGATATTAGCTTTAACTCTTTGAAAAAGTAGGAACTCCATTCAGTGATTCAAATATACCTTTTCGTATTTTTTAATTTTAAAATTAAACAGCTCCTAAATGTAATAATAAAGCAGGAATACTTCGTTTACAATTTATGACAAATAAAAGGCACAACAGGAAATGTTGATGGATCAAAGCTTTAAAAGTTTCAAACTTCCTGAAAATCCCCATATTTCAGGGATATTTGCAGGCCTCATTGATGTTTTCAACTTAGTGACAAATCTACAGAAAAGTAGCAAAGACTGTATACCAGTTAGAAATATTTTGATCTTGGAATTTACACACCTGAACAAATGGGTTAAATAAATAAACAGGATATGAAAAAGCACTGAATATCTTACAAATTATTTGAGATAAGTACGTACAGCATCACTCCACGATACCTACATATTTGAATGTAGTAAGAAGTTTCTAAATGGGCCAATAAAAGGTTTTACGACTAAATCGTGCCAATAACGATAACCCCAAAAAACTACAAAGAATTCAATCAAGCACTCCGACCAACTGCAACTAATACTAAATGCAACTGAACTGTCAAATCAAACCTATGGGTGTAAAAGTAAAAGATAAAAAAGATAAGTCCACCAGTAAAATAAAAAAGGAGCCAGCATTATTCTTGTTGATTTTTCATCTCTTAATTTGCACCTTTCAGCAGTCAAAATAGTTGTACAACTATTACGAGATGTCAAATTTTAGTACTAAGTAAATTGCCAATTTGGCCAAGTACCAAACCAACTAAAAGCTTCTTGAGTAACTTCTGGGTAGAAGTGAAATATGCTCAGAGTCCGGAAACTATTCCTACCCTTTCTATTCCTATAACTATTTTCAAGTTCAGTTTACTTTTTTGAGCTCAATTAGCATGCTTTACTTAGGCTGATTTGTTAGAAACGTGAAGAAAGCAAGGAACAGAAGAACATACGCTGCTTGGCTTAAACTGCTGCTAGTTCATTATACGGTTTTATATTGAAAGTATTATAACCTTCGTGCTTACGTTTTTAGACCATGCTTTCAAAAATCCTTGTAACCCAAGCAGAACTACTGAAGCAACAGGTTTAACTTTGTGTAAACGCTAACGGAACGATAGATGGGAGGAGGGGTTAATCTTAATTATGACACGAGTGGAAAGAATGGATTTGGCGTTTTAAAAACCAAATTGTTAACTACAATTTGGTTTAGCGATATGCAGACATATGTGTGTTAATGGTGTGGTAATGCATTAATAGCCACCTTGCATAATAAATAACACGCCAAAGGAAAATAGGTGTGAACTAGGTTTTCTACAGAATGATTATCATCCGGCTGAGAAGTACTCAAGATTTAAGCAAATTTTAAATAACGGCTTGTTTAGGAGTCATGACTTTATCAAATCTTAGGATTTCGATTTGGCCGATTTATTGCAGACAATTTCCGAAATCAGACTAAAACTTGCAACCTTGTTTTTAGTTGGCTTATGGCTTTTGTTCTAAAACGGGAAACTACCACAAAAACGAGCTGTATTTTTTTTAAATCGGGGTAAGGGACCGTTCATAAATCAGCTGACGGGTTATACGGGGGGTAGGGGTATAGGTAGTATCAGCTCCCTATCTTACCCACGTTAAAAATTGCCATAAGACTAACGTTAAAGGCGATCAGCATGAGGGGGGTAGGGGTAAAAAATCGACGATTTTCTATCAGCTGATTGTTGAACAGCCCCTAAATCAAACGCGTAAACGCTTCATGTGTAAAGCTTGAGCACCAAGTCGTTAAATCTGCACTTCACATTATTCAGCATACGCAGCTGAGCTGTCGCTGATTGCTCTACATGACCAGAATGCCTTCACTCCAAGCTAAAGCACTGCTAATCTACATAGGTCATGTAACTAACAGAGATGACATTTGTTTCAGGTGGGAGTGGCGTCGATGGAGTGGGTGAGATCAAATCCGCCCCTGTTTTTATCCAAAGTCGTCCCGTTTATTCCAAGCCGTCTCCCAAGCCCAAGTTGGTCTTAAAGCCTCCTTCACAACTCTTGAAACAACTGACCCAACCTGACCAAGGGTCAACCGAGCCTCAGGATACCCCTCAGGTCGAGCGTGTCACGCAAACCGTGTACGGATTCTTGGACTTTGTAACCACAATCGGAAACACGGTCATGGTCTTCACTCCACAGACGAAAAAAGGTCTGTCAATCCTTTTCAAAAGTATTTTATTCTCAATCCTGTTCCTGTATTAATGATCTGTTTACTCCAGTTGAAGGGGGAGCGATAGAGTTGGTAAGACCAACGGCCAGTTCTGCGCAGCCAGAATCCCAAGTAAAGGCTACAGCTAAACCTAACTTATCCGATGAAAAAAGACCGGCCAAGGAGGAAGATAACTTTGTCAGTTCCATCTCATCATCGTCATCGTCGTCATTGGGGTCGGCTCGTCAAGGGAAGGGTCTGGTTGACCCTTCTTTTGGGGGAGTGGTTTCCATCGAAGCTTCTGAAGTAGACACCCAAGCATATCAAGGATCTACACAAACTGACCTTATAAACGCTGTCCCAGCCGTCCAAGAAGCGACGCTTGCACTAGATGATTCCGTCATATTGGCCACACCCTCTTCCCCCGTTGACCAGGCACAGGTTCGTCAAGCTATTTATTTATATTCGGGATTTTTCTAACATTATTCAACGTATACCAACCATGACGTACATAAAAATAAACGCATAGCCCCCAAATGGATTAAAATCCAAGGAAATAAAATGTAGGAATCAATTAGCCTTATTAATTAATGGCTAATAGGCAACTAATTATTCAACATCGTGTTAATGAGCGATAAAGCTGACGTTTTAAAGAGTAGGAAACTTGGCATCCGACAACTTATTACAATAGCATACAACAAAACAAATCAATCACCTTAATGAGTTAATCAAGTCAAATACCATAATAAAAAGGGCTCTTCCTTAATTTAGGTTGGCATTACTACACAAAAGTTAGTTAACTACATTTTATTCAATAGAAAAGGGTCAGCGGTAGGTTGTCCATCGCAGACGTTCATGATGCAAAATAAATACAACTTTTTACACTAAAAAGCCGAAATTGCACTAAAATTTGCTAAAAAAAGTAGTTCTACGGGAAAAACGTTGTTAATAATTAATTCAACTGTCTCTGCAGGTGGATGCATGATGTTTAAAGTCTTTAAAATGAAGGCATACTGATTTGACAATTGACCGACGTTAGCAGAGCGATCACTTAGACCATGCATTTTTATTAGATTAGTAAAAAAGACTGCGTTGGATTATAGGAAAGGGATTCCTGCTAAAGTTGCAAAATTGACGATCAAGTAAGCACACAGAAATAAAACTGTCCTAGGTATTTATTGGAATTAACTACAGCTAAGTAGGCATATCTGAGCGGAAACTACTACTTGGCTGCAAGGGAACCACATAGTTGTGGCTCCGGCTATCCGATGATAAGCGATGCATTAAAAAACTTTGTAATCTTACTCAAACGCTACATGACCTTTCTTCTTCCAGATCCGAACGCAGGTGAACGTGGTAGCCTCCTCTCCGAATTTCGGTTCGGGTGAGTTTATTGAAGGAGAAGCGACATCGGATGAAAAGACCGGAGAAGATAAAGAGACGGTTGCCCAAGACGCTGGAGGAGAAGAGGACGACGCTTCAAGCGATCCGGAGGAGGAGGAAGCGGCCCTCCCCCAACCTCCGGAGCCGACCACACCCACAAGTAAATACACAAAAGGGTTCACCTTAAAGTTGACCCCTAAGCACATGAGTCCCGTGATTGTGACCCCAGCCTTTTCCACCCCCGTTATAGTCACGGCACAAAAAGTAGACCCACCCCCTCAAGCCCCAGTTATCCTCCTACAGACCCAACCCACCGGAGTTTTAAACAAGATTTACGAGACTAACGTAGTTGACGGCAGAACGACCGTTGTGGAGACCAAGATTATCGGAACTTATATTGGGAGTCAGTATGCCCGCGTGCTAGAGTCGTCTTCTTCACTCGTTCCCCAAGTCACCAAGTCCTCGTCTGTGGTCCAGGTCACCAAGTCACCCTCTTTAGTCCATCCTCTGGTTGTTGCCACGCCGGTCCGCCAATCCCCACCACAGCAGGCCTCTGTTAATATCCCGGCCGTAAAATTCCCTCCCTCCATACTTTCTCTTAAAGCCAAGCAGGTTGTCAAAGCAGAACCTGCCAGTGACCCACAACCCGATTTCGAAGTTGATGAGCGTCTTAGTGAGTCTTTGCCTAAACAAGCAACGAGTATACACATTCCGTTAACCCAAACTAACCCTGGTGGTTGTCATGACTAACAACCCCCGCCCCACAACCATTGTGTTTGCCCCCGGCGGTCCTAGTTGCGCTTTATGGCCCAGGCACACCCCCTGAGAGTAGGGGTGGCTTATAAAAAGGCCCTAGATTTGAGCGCTAGGCATAATCATAATGAAGCTTGCTTTTTTTAACATGATGCACAAAGGCTTTGGTTGCTAAATCAAATTTGAGAGCTGGAGGTTGATTTTTTTAATTTTTCCTAGATGAAAATTTAGAGGGAGACGAGGCTGACCTAGGTCACTCCTCCTCGTCATTGGTTGTCATCGAGCCCACACCTACAGGCTCCGAGGAACAGACTCGCTACGTCCTTCCGCAGAAAAAGTCCCCTGAAGGACAGGAGGAAGCCAAGAAGCCGGAAAAGATCTACGTGTCCCCCGTTCCAAATCCCAACGCTTACTCCCGGCAGCCCCAACTCTATGTTGATATCTCTCCTGCAAAATCCGTGGATGTTATCGTCACCGCCACCCCCACAAGAGGAAAGCCCTTCCGACTCACAAATCGATTCACCAATCGACTTAACAAGTACGCTAATCCATCGTTTCAACATTTATACCAAGGGAAGGCTGCTTTCTGGTGCTAACTTTGTTTTTTATCCAAAATTTCAGAAATAGTGGTACAACTCCGGAGGTGAACGAGCTGACGGAAGCAGCCCCAGCAGTAGAGGACACTTCCAGCCGACGCTCAAGCGGAACTCGCTTCAGTCGCAACCGAGGAAGGTCAGGAGGTTCAAAACCGACGGAAGAATCCCTACCAACTGTTAGTATATATAGTCAAGTTGTTTCAGCCACATCTACACGTCGATTCAAATCCTCCGGAAGATCCACAAGCCTCGTTGTCTCTCCCAGTGCAGTTAGAACCAAAGAGGTCACTTTCAAAACGGCTCAAGCTGCTAGAAGTTTCGGAGGCCAGCCCCCAAGACAAATAAACCCTTCCAGCTCCTCTTCCATTTACAGATTCAAACTCAATCGACCCACTGGACGATGGAGGTTCAAGCCATCTCCAAAACCGAAGGTTTTACAAAATGGTTTCCCCTTTAAAATCGTCATTTCCCATATAATTCCCCTTTAAATCCATCTTTTAGGTCAACATAATCAAAACAAAGGAAGATGAGGATCAACTGGAGACGGAAGAAGCCAAACAGCCCCAACATCGTTCTTACGACGACAAGGACACCTCTTCAAGCGGTCCCGTGTACCTCCAAAACCTGGAAGGTGACCTCGAACAACCCGAGGAGACCCGCACAGAATCCAACGAGTTGGCCCAGGATATTGAGCCTGAACTTGTTCCACAGACCATTCGGGTAGCCACCGTCACACCCACGGAGTTCTCGGATGTCGACAAATACCTTGAAATCGCCACAATAAGGTTGGTCGTTCTTTCCTATCCTTATTCATACTTTTCCATTTCGCTTGGGAAGTTAGCTAAGACTGATAAAAATTTGCTGCAGGTCACCCTACGTCTTCCAGGCCGGAAATGTAAAGAACACGCGCTATATCACGGTCACCAAAACCTTTACAAAAGAGCCTATCCAGCCCACCTTGGCTTCTGTTGTTGCCGAAGCAACCCTCGAGAACATTCTTGCCACTAAACCCGCATATGATAAGATACTCGAGGGATCCAGTGACGTGGCCACCCTTCCGGTCATAGTCCTTGGAGGAGACATGGCCACACCCCCTCTCGAAACTATAACCCAAAGTTTCAGCACTACTCAGGTACAGAGCCCAACACACCGAACTATAATACACAAATACAATGCGCTAAACGGCTTTTTCCCTTGCAGTTGATGTTAAAGACGAGTATCCTGCCCGTCTTGTATGACGGAGTGACCACGCTGTACACACTCACCCAATCGTACTTCATAACCCGGTTGGTCACAGCACATAAGACAGTTCCACCTGTCGAACTTTTCCAATTCGTTCCCACAAAATCCCTTACAGAGTTCAACACAGCACTCCAGGTAAGCGTCGCTTACCCACCTTTTATCCAGTTGTGACGATTTATTTTGGCGTTTTGGGGGTTTTAAACCTTTTTTTCATGTTACAGGAAGCCGGTTCCGAGCACCGAGAACATCTCCTTGGAAGTGAATCCGACGTTGACGAAAATGACACAAACTATGAACACATCTTGGCTCCACCTGATGTAACTTTAAAAATATATTTTTTATAAAGTAGAAGTGCCATTTGATTTGTTATCACAACACATGCCTACGTTTTACTTTCTGCAGGAGTTGACCCAAGTAGGGTCTGACTTTGATCCCAGCTCCATGGATGAGAAAATAGGCCCAAAATCCCCGAAAAACAACCCTATATCTAAAGGCCAAGTTGGTCGTGGAAAGTCTGGAGAGTCTTCTCCCACAAACTCAGTCTCAGACCCCTTGTCCTCTATCTCTGGCCTTACTCCCGAACAATTGGCTTTCATCCGATACTTTACTTCCCAAAACCAAAACCAGCAACAGTCACCCGTCCAACCTCCAACCAGTATTAACAACTTTGGGAATCACTTCCCCCAACTGGGTAGCTTCCCTCCTAATACCTTTCCCCCCAATAGTTACCCCCAACAGCAACAGCAGCAGCAACATACGAATCCATTCAGCCTCCCCCAACAACAACAACAGCAACAGCAACAACAACAGCAACAGGCTCAACAATTGGGCTACACTGTGACCTCCTCCCCAGTGGTCATAGACACTATCGCTACCGTCGTGGAGACTAAAACGCTGCGCATTCTGTTTGGAGCAAAGCCAACAGTGACGACGCTTTACTCCACAAGGATCGTACCTACTCGGATGACCTCTTATGTCACGGCTTCTGTTCCCGTCAAGCCTACCCTATCTCATCAAAACCCATTCCTAAATGCCCTTCCCTTCCCTCTCCAATACGTCGGCTAAACCACACCCACCCCAATACAATGTATTTCCTGTTTAAAGAACCATGAGGTTTTAGATCATTTTATTTTTAATTTTAGATCCCATATACCCCGAATTTAAGAATATTTTCTCCTGCCGTTCATCCCTCCCAAAAATAATACCCGGTGCAATATTCCTCACGCATTTACAAAGCGGTGGTCCCACCAGCCCAAACCCCGAATTTTAATGCAACGATAGCCATAGACTAGACTACTAGAATATATGAACCACACGTACCATAGTCTTCCGGTGAAATTCCATGACATATTACCAGTGAATTTTATCCTAGTTTACAACCAATTTTATTACTGTATTCCTTGTGCTTTAGAAATAGTTGTGTTTTAGGAAATGTTGGAGATTTAAACTATAGTTTATGAAATTTGTGTTGCTAATTTAATTGCAGATACTTCTACAGAGCCCGTTTAACCATTGTGTGAAGATTTTGAGGCATTTAAAGTTGATCTTTAACACGGATTTACGAACGAAATACAATAAAATCCTGTGGCTGCAGGGAAAGACAACCAAACTTCCTATCTTCTAAGTTTTCAAATGCGTGCAATGTCACATTTCTATCTCTACATGGTAATAGACAAAAATATATGCTAAAATGGCTCATCGTAAATCATCAAGACCAGAAACGGGCTTCACTGGAATATAAATCAAAGAATAAGCTACAGCTATGCAGGAAAGAACTTGTGTTATATTTAGTGTGCTTAGAAGTAACAAAACTTTTTATTCCAACACTGCAAGAAACATCCCTGTGATCTTGACTACAAATTAGGCTAGAAACTATACGCGTGCGACTATTTACCGCTAACTGAGAATTAGTTATAATTAAAAACTTATGTATTACTTAGTTATAAGCCATTAGTTATAAGCCATTTGCCATATCCAGTTTAAGTATAAAGTGTATTTTTTACCTGGGTAGTTATCAGTTGTAGAGGTAGCTACATTTAACTTGACATAAGTTTTGGAGAATGCTGTTTTATATTACTTAGTTTTACAAGAATTATCTCATTTAAATAGGTGAATGACTGTCTTTATTGGTGTATCCTACGAATGAATGACACATTTAAAAACATGTTTTATTTGTACTAACCAATTAGAATAACCGTAGGAGGTTACTACATTATCTGTCTTACTTCTGATCCGCTGTTGTAACAGAATATACCTTTGTAATTGTAATACACCTAAATGCGCCATCAAATGTGTATTTTTCCTTATCATTTTTGAAAAATTGGAATGTGTGGCATCGGATTAATGTTGTTGGATTGAATGGAACCGATGTTTGTAACATTTTGAAAGACATCTCAATATTAAAAGATATAGCTAAATCGAACCGTTTCTTAATTTTGTGAGACTCATTTTAATCCAATTGTTTTAGTATAGATGACCCAATCCAAGAAGAAGCCATAGTTTATGAAACAATTCTGAAATCTCCAAAAAACATTTCAGTTGAGCGCAATTAATATTTTGCTTTATCCCTAATTTCCAAAGGTTGAATTTTCTATCAATTAGATCACCTACAGCCCAGGAAATAAACGTTTGTAAATGCACGTAACGAAGGAGCAAAAACAGTTGCAATATCTCTTGTCGCAGTTTCTCTGGTACAGCGGTGCGCATCGCGAAGCGAGTTCCGCTTGGGCATACCGCTTATTATCATTAGACATTACGGATCAGACAGCCACCAATGTTTTTAATCAAAGCACTAACTACGACCCGATTTAACGGGGTAGCTAGTAGGGCCGATTGTATGCCTCGGGGAGTTTGAGTGAGGAATACGTAGGTTTTTAATTCATTTGAGTACCCTGCCTGAGGCTTATTGGATATAAAATGATAGTTTTTTAATTCATTTTTAATGCTCATCGTGAAGGACAATGAATATACTTTACGAGGTCAGCTGAAGGAGTTCAAATATTTCTGTTTCCAATTAATACTTATGGGGTAGAGCGAGGGTTATAAATATAAAAGTCTTAAGAGGCGTTACTCGCGTTACTGTTCAATAGTAGCATCGTGCTTTGTAATGATTGTATGCTCATTTACTATGACCTGTGACGCTGCGCTGCTGAGTTACGTCTTATGATTAAATCTATCGTTCATCAAATCTCTCTGTAGCAGCATGGAAAACCCCATACTTACACGGGCTTTACGACTTGTGCAAAAACAAAGAGAATGCGTTCTTGGGCTTAGAAGAATAAAAGGCATTAATTGATAACTTGAAGGCCCTTTCGCAATGTTTATGTGATTTAGTGTTTATTCTTAACAGAGGTAGCAGGATGAAAAGTGGTTTTATTAAATTCACCAACAATTTTTGCAAAGCATTAATGATTCAGTTGGTGGCAATTATATACATAAAAAAATAAACAAAAATGAATTCGATTCACCAAAATTCATAAATGTAGCGCACTAGGAGACCAAATAAGTTAAAAGCCAGTGTCAGTTCAGTTTTTATGTAGCCAAAGCCACATCATTCGTCACTATGTCAAGGATATTTCTAAACGAATTTAGGTGAAGCACAGCTAACTTACACTTGTTCGCAGCTTGAAGGAAAATAGCGCCGGTTTGTCCAATAGCCCTTATTCCAAAAGTTATGTCAGTTGTGATCGTGAGGTTTT
>JAQFZX010000360.1:0-64722 GCA_034682405.1 Hydroisotoma schaefferi | reverse complement strand
ACCCGCGCGCGTTCTATAGGAGACCCGTCTTATATTCTAAAACTGAAGCTCTTAAAGTCTAACCCGCGCGCGTTCTACAGGACGCGCGTACTAATAGAGACCCGCGTTCAATAAGAGACTGGCACTCTATTACAAGCTTTACGGTATATGTAGAGTTTTTACGCAAACATTTGACTCACTTTTCATGTTTTCATCAACAGAGTTTTAGTACCTTATGCGATGACGCTACAAGCGATGCATGACAGCATTGAACAAAATAGCATTCTAGAAGCTGTTTTATCATCTTTGGACGTTGTTGATAAATTTTTGAGTAAGCGTGGATGTTTATTTTTAGAGCAGTTACTATGTATTTGACATTTATTTTCCAACTTTAATAATTCATTTTCGTTCCATACGCCGCGCAGATGATACAGATAAATTGATCCAAGCTATAGGATCTGAACTGGTTAACATGGTAGGCTGCTCTAATATGACAATTTTTACCGTTGAAATGGTTGATGATGCGATCTTCAGATATCGAGAACTGGGTCGAGATTACAAGGCGGAGTGGGGGTGTCCTCAACCTCAATGCCATATTCGACGTGGATCGTTCCCTATTTCAGATAAAACACCCATCGGATGGGTTGCTGCCAATATGAAAGTTCTCAAGATGAACGATCCTTCAGAAGCATCGGACTATGGACTTTCTAAGAAAGCGTTTCATAGTATTGGGTCATGCTCACACTGCAAGTTAGTAATGTTATGAGGTTATGACTATCATGATTGACTATCATGAATGAGTAAATATCATGGCTACTTTAATCGTTTCAGAAACTTGTTATGCGTTCCTATAATCGATCACTCCCTCGAGTTGCCTTTAATCATTGAATTGACTGACAAGGAGGACGAGTTTTCTGCAAAGGATGTTGAAAAAGTTATGCTGTTCGTTCAACATGTTTCTTCAGTACATACAACCTCTGTAATGCTGCGCCATCGAGAAATCGCTTCTTTACGGAACAGTATCGTTAGTCGAATTCTGCTAAATATTGAGCCGGTATGCATGTTAAAATATTTATTCGGTTATGACTTATGAGAATGAATGCCGTTTTTCTGTCACTTATGTTCTACCTAACTTATGATTCCAGATAAGGCGTACCAGAGTAGAGCAGTTTTTAAGTTTGGAAAATCGTATGAGTAAGTAAAATAAATCAGGTATAGGCAGATTGTCTGATCGCGAGAGGGCTAGTTTTAACAGGGCTGCTATTATAAAGCGGCTGCTACTGTTACATATTATTTTTGATATGCGATTTGAAACGACTAATTAAAACTAATACTTTAAAGGCGCTGCGGGTACATATAAGGGACCCTTTAACGAGTTCGTGTACAATATAAAGTCACTGCCGGAGCCGGAAATGGGGGTAGGAATATTTCATATTTTCGTTGAACTAGGATTCGTCAGTTTTTTCAGAATTCATCGAGCAACTCTAATCCGATTTCTTCTATCCACGCAAATGGGATATCGGCCTTTGCCATATCATAATTGGCAGCATGCTTGCAGCGTAACTCACTTTGGATATGTGATGATAAAAAATCTACGTTTATTGGAGGAAGGATATTTAAAGTATGAAGTCACCGCAGATCCCTTTTAAAATTATGCAGCATGAATTAATTGTTGATGGTTCATAAACTTATGATTCTCGGCTGATAACTTGTGTTCGTTTGCTTGATATAGTCACATTGAAATCTTGTCCCTAATTGTATCGGCAATCGTACATGACATTGATCATCGTGGTACTAACAATCGTTTTCAATCATGTACAAATTCGGACCTATATCAACTTTATAATACTCAAGAGTCCATTCTAGAGGTATGGGGTAGCGATTGTAGTCAGTTGTACCAATTTAAAAAAGAAACTACATCTTAAACGGATTGTGTAATCTTTTATAGCGGCATCATTTAGCAATGGCCCTTTCAATTTTGCAAAAAGAGGAATGCAACATTTTAGAAAATCTAACGGAAAAGGACTACAAGGATTTTGTAGAGCTGTTGACGTGGAATATTCTAGGTATTTTGATTGGCCCCTTACTTTTAAGATTAGCATTTCATCTGTGTACTTTGCTTGCCTTTAGCGTGTTATGCATACATTTGCTTTGGTTTCAGCGACTGATATTGCGAAGTATTTGCAAACAAGAGATACAAACTTCAAGCATATCCGTAGTTTCAAGAAAGGGGACAACGCAGATAAACTGGCTCTTCTTTCTTTAATGATGACTGCAGCAGATGTAAATGATTGTGTAAAAAGCTGGGATGACTGTGTGGTGTCCGTGAAGCAAATTTTAGCAGAGTTTTTCAATCAAGGAGACTTAGAAAGAGGTCTTGGAATGGTCCCAATGGCAATGATGGACCGCAAGCAGGCTTTTATACCAGACGTTGAGTACAAGTTTATTTCTGGTATCGTCATGCCTGTGTTCAAGTACGTCATACATGTTATTCTAAATCTAAAGTTACCTGACGTTTACCATTTCGCATACATTGAGCTTAAACATGCTTACGCTGTACGGTTGTTTATTTAGGGAGCTTGCAGCAGCGTTTCCTCCAATGCAGACTTGTGTTGAAACTCTCGAGCGCTCAGAAGAATATTGGGAAGTTGCTACAGTTCTCTTTGAGAACCGAGCACTAGGCGCAGATCAACTTAACATCCTCAGACTACCTCAAATGTCAGAAGCTGGATTGAAAAAGCTACGAGAAGAGAAAGGTGGTATTGGAAACTTTAAGAGATTGAAACCTATTGAAGAACAAAAAAAAATGGATAAGCCCCAACCTGAGAGACGAGACACAGTTGTAGCTAGCCTAATGAAAAAGCCCAGTACGACCCCTTCAATAGTCGCCCTAGCCCCTGACGATGATTTTCGTCGAATGTTTCAAAATACAAAGGATCAACGGGTGGATGATTCTGACTCTATGGACGAAGACGGTGGGGGCGGATGCTGTACCAGGTGCTGGCGGAGAATTAAATGTCATAAAAAATAGTCTGCTTTATTATATTGGTGTTGCTACGAAATACAAGAAGTTAAAATGCTTAACAGAAGAGGAAAGAGTTACTCATTCCAAAACATACAGTAATCTACGATGCAAAGCTACTTTTAATCATAACCGTAAATCCGTTTGGGATGCTACTTCCCTTACAGCATCATCCACCCTAGATTTAAGTTTTTCCTTAAATTTTATAATCACTGGATCGTATTGTAAGTAATCGTCTGGAAAGTCTGGTTGTTTGTGAAGAGCTATGTCATAGGAATTCCTATGATGATGGTAAATTGCTTTGGACTCGTTCAATGTCGTAAAGCATTCATCGACCAGACATACTTTCGGGTAATGATTATGAACTATTAGGACTTTCTCGGTGTCGTGTAGACATTTCCCTCCGAGATCTGTATACTCGACGCGGACCTTGTGAAGTCTCTGAAAAACATTTTATTAAGTTATAAAACTGCACTTTGTATTTAAGTACTGTTTTTCTGCTTTTCTGTTTATATTTACATTTGTCATAAAAGGATATTCTTGTGAATGTTTTTTGCTCGAATTTCCACTGATTTGATACAGAACGGTTTTGTCTTTCATAATTGTTTCTGTAAAGTAATATGAATTGAAGCAGTAACTCTGTTGGCCTATTGAACTCCTTAGTTCTGCAACAAGACCCTTCCAGTCTTGGTGCTCCCGAGGTAGAAGAGCCTGTATATAATGTAAAATGGAAACCCTTTAATTGGATTCGATAGACCTAAATTCTCCATTTCCAATTGCGGAAAATGATTTAGCTTACCTCGTCAATGTCCATAGCTGCAATAAAATTATACTTGTACATGTGCTTCAGGAGACAATCAGTGTAAGGAACCATTTCCTGTTTCCAAGCTGTGTAAGGGAATTTCTGATTGAGAAAAATTATCAATTAAGACAAACTTCAGACAAACTGGCTATTTAAGACGGTAGAAATGGGCTTTCTTACGTATAAATATCGATGGCGAGCCATAGGAAAGTTTGGCTGAAACCCTGGAAGGGTCAGCGGGGTTACGTTAACTATTCCTTTGGTTTCGTAGTATTTTAAAACCTACAATTTGGAAGCATTTTTGTATGCACGAATTGATACGTGAATGACACTGCGTTCAAATGAAATATTTTAAGTAAACTACCTTATAAACGTTAGGATGTAGGGCAAAATCATAAAAGAAGATATTTTCGACCCCCATCATCCGTTGCATTTCTATCCAGTCAACAAGCCGTTTAGAAATGTCTTTCGTAGAGAAATCCAATCCTTTTGTACAAATTGCAAACTCTTTTTTCCCTGTTCCCTTTGGTGGAAGGTCAAAGTTTACTTTGAGCTCATTTATGGCATGGTCACAGGTCTCTTCCACAACTGATACGGCTTCGGGAAGTTTGTATCGGCCTTTCTCACCGATAAGATCGCTGAGAGCCTGTTATTTTTTGTAGACATTTCATCCATTAGTTATTGTAATTTCTGTTCAGTTCAGTATTGAAATCCACAAACCGGGTTCATATTTTTTTCATCCGGAAGTTCGCAAGTGAGTAGGTATGGTTCGGTTCGATTATTTGTATTCCATCGTCTATCCCACATATATTGCATTTCCTTAATCTGCAAATAATTCCCAAGTTAATTTACCTGGTCGGGCCGTTTTAAGAGCTGAATACTTCGTTTATGTCAAGGTTAAGTAATTTTCAGACGGACACGCTGAACTCGAGGTTTGCTATTATCTCTGTACCACAGTTGACAATAAGGAGGCTTATTGAGGTTCGTCAAGTCGTGGTCAGATACCATAATAATTCTTATGACTGGAGCGTCCACTCTAGTGTCCAGATATGCTCCAAAGACGTACATGTTTGTCTTATTTACAGACGGTTTCATCCCTACTAACTAGATTAAAAGGGGTCAAAGTAAGATAACTGCCAGGGTATGGTACATTTTTGATAAGCTTGAACGCTTTACCTGCCACTGCTTATTGCTAAAGCTAATATCATAAAGGGACGGGCGTCTTGAGCAGAGTGATGCAGGGTCGCTGTCAGTTTGTTCGATGAGGGAGTCGGGGACATTTCCAACATGACGCATCTCCGCTTGAAGCGTTTTTAAATCCTCGGCTTCTTCTATTTGGTGCACAACAGCTTTATCTTCATATGGATTATCATCAAGGGAGGGGGTTGCATTGCGATGTGATTCATACTGCGTGAAACCCATATTGGGGTCACCTGTAGTCGCTGCAAGCGAAGGCACTGGAGACGCTTGAGGACGATCCGAATCACTTTTAGTAACCGATTGATGCTCCGTTGGAACTGCTTGTGGGATGTAGATTTTGAAGAAAAACTGTCGCAGAAGAAGTATTAAGAGGAGTAACAGAGATGCCACAAAAAATTGATAACCTTTCAACCTGCAGCAAAAGCAGTTATAGCGAGTATTTATGAACATTTTACAGGAATATTGTTAATTGCGAATAAAAAGCTCACGAAATAAAATACTGCAACGAATTCTCGGTAAATAAAAAAGTAACAGCTTCGAATGTGCGAAAATGTTCTTCTGCGTAGCAACGCTAGGCTATCAATTTTGATGAGGTCTTCTTCAAAGGTAATTTGAAATAGTTTAGAGGTTTAAAAATTCAGACATGTCAAATTAAACTTTGAAGCCCAATTGTCAATATGGCTGAAGCAACTCCAGTTATGAAGAAAGATTTCGAAGTAACTTCCCCTCCCGATGATACCGTATCTTGTTTAAGATTCAGTCCAGTGGAGCATCAAACGATCTATTTAGTCGCTGGAAGCTGGGATAATAGCGTAAACTCATAAATACTATAAGAAAGAACCTCATCCACCCTTGTTTGGGACAGATTTAAAATATCTTCTGAATCTTACGTAGGTAAGATGTTGGGAAGTTGACCGAAACACTGGAAAGACCGTTCCTAAAGCCTTGCAGTCGATGTCAGGACCGATTTTAGATGCTTGTTGGAGTGATGTATGGGAAGGAATAATTTACCTATGTTAGACTTAATTATTTGGTCTCTTATAGTGGCTGTTTACAATATTGATGACAAGATGAGCTTATAGCTTTCTAAATCCGAGACATGTCTAAGTGTATAAAGTAAATAATCGTTCACGTTTCAGGACGGAAGCAAAGTTTTCATGGCCTCTTGTGACAAAACAGTAAATTGTTGGGATTTAGGTTCTAATTCTACGACTCAGGTCGCCCAGCATGACGCTGCCGTCAAAACATGTCACTGGATAAAAGCTCCAAACTACACAGCTTTGATGACCACATCTTGGGACAAGACCATTAAAGTATATGCATATTTTAATATTTAGCATTATTTTTGGCCTTTATACCCATTTAAATTCCAAATTTTAGTTTTGGGACACCCGATCGCCAGATCCCATGCGTACCATTATTTGTCCAGAGCGTTGCTACTGTGCTGATGTTGTACGACCATTCAGTAAAATGACAATCTTATAACTAACTTTATAGATTTACATGTATTTTGTACATTTATCCCTTAGGACTTCCCATGGGCCGTTGTAGGAACTGCTGGCAAGCAATTAATTATTTACAACCTTGAATACATGCCTGTAGAATTCAAACGCACCAACTCTACCATAAGACATCAGCTTAAATGCGTTACTCTCTGTAGGGACAAACAGAACTACCCGAATTGTGAGTCAGTTACTATTCGAATGTTTTGCTACTTGCATTCATATATCATTTTCATTATCATTGACTGAGATTCGGTATTGTATTATCTTGAAGGTTTTATTGCTGGAAACTCGGAGGGGCGTGTATCAATAGACTATTTGAATGCAGCAAACCCGTTGACAGATAACTTTACTTTCAAAACGCATAGAACTCCTAATTCAAAAGCTGAGACTCAAGGCTATCAGGATATATATGCTGTAAGAAACGCTTGAAATATTGTACGATGATAAGACTTTATTTTGATAAGCCTTTTCCCCTTATTTTAAGGTTAATGACATTAAAGTTCATCCTACTCATGGCACATTTGCTACTGTTGGTTCTGATGGAGGATATTGCTTTTGGGATAAGGATGCACGCGCAAAACTTACAACCACAACATCGGACCTTCTGGATCTACCTATTACGTGCTGTGCATTTAATCCGGACGGTCAAATATTCGCTTTTGCTGTTGGCTATGATTGGTCAAAAGTAATAAATCCTTAAGTTTAGTCATCTTTAGTCAATGAGGTTGAATTTTTATGTCAAACATCTCCTATTTCAGGGACATGCATATAATAATCCACAAAATAAAAATAAGATTTATCTTCATCCATGCTTTGAAGAGCTCAAGCGGAAACCCGCATCCAAGACCTAGATTGATTCCGCGGATTAAGATATCAAGAAACCTGCTTTGTATTTTAGATTTTTGTCAGAGAATATATCCCAATTATGCTTGAATGGAATGGAATTGTGTACTGGGGTGGTAAATAAAGAGTAAATATTGCACAATTGCACTAACCTTTACATCTCATACACAGTCTTAGCAATTTTGTTGTGACGCCGAATGTCGATGTCTTTGTCTTATCATAAATAATGTTACGAAACATGTGCCTTGTCTAACAGTTTTGTAATACCTAACAGAAGAAATAATATTTTTCTTGGATTGCATTGCATAATTGTGTTGCATTGGCCATGCCATGGCCGGATTGGGTTAGGAAGGGATCCTGGGATATCATAGGAATTTGCTCTCCTTTTAAGAACTTTTGACTAAACTTCTAACTGCATTCGAGATATTGGGATTCTATACAAATGTATGGGATAATGTTATTGAACTGAACAAATCACAGATGTGTGCAACTTCATTTAACTTCATCAAAAATGCAAAAAATCTAAAATGACTAGCGCTGCGACTGTGAGGGTGAGATGTTCTGAAAAAGGCTATGATTGCAGAAAAATATTCATCTACTCGATCTGTTTTTACGGATAAACTAGAAGATAGACCTAGACCTAGAACACAAGTGTTAATTCTTTTGTCTGATTAAAAGCTATAAACGTACTTGATATAGTATTAAATAGCATTAAACAAACAGATTTTTACAAATGAAGCGTTAAAAACTCGTGAAGCAGTAGTAATGATATTGGAGTTTGATTGAGGTCTGATAACCATTAATGTTGTTTTATGAGGTTGTCGGGGTAATTATTGTGAAGAATTTTCAAAACAATTTCGACATTTTTAATCAAAACTACTCCTGAAAAGATAACCGTACATATCCTCATTAAAATGCAACCCAAAGGATACTGACTTGTAAATTATAAGCTTATCAAAATACACTAATACTAAGATGACGATGCTATAACAGGATATAATGTAGCTATCAACTCATTAAAATCATGCTTGACCTATTAGTAATAAAGATAACCGTAAATCCTTTGCGATGTTTATGTGGAATTAATCCTCTTACAATTACATTATTTGATTTTCTAGCCCTCCAATGGTTTATCTAAAGATAAATCTGGAGAGTTCTGGCTATACACTTTTATTCCAATAATTTATTCCTCGACCAGTGGTATCCAAGCTTCAGTGTCTGAAGATGTAAATACCAAGTGATTAGTAGTAAATTGATGTAACTGAACGAGTTAAAGCTCAGCGAGACCTTGTACTTAATTTATGAGCTTCTTTCAATCAAACACCCACACACTTTGATGAGGTCTTTCTTGGTCTTGTCCCCCAAAGACCCTGTCATCTCCAATGATCTCGTTAAATTTTTATTTATCGATCGTCTCATGCGTCAAGGCTAAAACCAAATCTTACATTATTAGCTTCATTTAGAATGAATTAAATTAAATTAAAAAACTTTTGGAATGGGATTTTTTTTGTAGTGCATACTAATTTTGTAAAGCACAAAATGTAATCATCGTATCGTGTAATCCTTTGCAGTTTTAACGAAGAAAGACAGGATCGTCTCGTGTCATCTCATATAGTGTCACGTCAAGCATTTGGAAAGACACGGCCCCATTGCTACTGCAGATTAGGTTGGTTTAGTCTTTAAGTTCATGCCTCCGAAGCGGTGAGTTAATATTTATTTTTACTGGGTCTGGAAAATAAATCTAGGCATCATTTAATCTTAAAATTAATAGATCAGGTTTGATAACTCGTTTTCCAGTATTCCAGTAGAAACAGGTTAGCTATAGAATACTTGCTCGCTTCATTCAGTATCTCTGTGGGTTGGAAGAAGCAAGGTTTTTTTTGTTAGTTTAGGGTGATTGTTACTTTGTACAAGTTATTTTGAGCGATCTTCAATGCAGGAGTAAATAAATGTATTTAGATTTTGGAATGCATATTCATGGCATGACTAGATCTGATAAAATGAACAACTGGAAATAGTCAACTAGCACACTAACAGTCTACACTCTGTTCACTTCTCTAGTAATTTTGTTTTCATAGTAAAAAATGCCGGATTATTCCTTTGGTATTATCCTTTAGTTTAGTGTTAATCGAATGTATTCGTCCGATCGATAATCACAATACATATTTAAGGTATACGCACACCCTAAAGTTAACTATCACAGGTTGACAAAATTGTCAAAAGGTGTGTAGTATTATTATAAGTTATATTACTACTGGCATATGACTACAGAGGTTTCGGCAGTTAAACTCATTTCACAACAACGCCACTCATTTAGGATTTGATTGAATGGATGAGCATGACCATGTAAATATGTTTCGAATGCTGACTTGTTTCAGCCAATTATAAGCACTTACACTATATGGTTCATACATACCATGTAATGGACTATTCGTTTGAAACACGGTTTAAATGTGCACCCAAAAATTACAGCGATCAACAGTCAGTACATTAGTTTATCCCAGTATAAAATACTTTTTGAAATTTAGCATTTGAAACTTGGAAGTTGATCTGGAGCTTAAAAGATATGAAGGAGTTGGATAAGTTTCAAATGGAGCTAGAGGAGGCTGTTGGGCACCCGAAGAAACCGGCAGGTATGACACGTTTCGTGATAGCTTTTTCATGAACCGGAAATAATCATCCGCTTTATACAACAATCCGGCAATATGTTAGAAATCGAAATGTTTAAGAATCTAATACAAAACCATAACACGTATTCAAGGATGGGGAGCAAGGCACACCCTGGCTCTTTTGGGTTTCTGGGGTTTCGCTATCTCTTACGCGATGCGGTTCAATCTCTCCCTAGCAATCGTGGCCATGGTCAACTCAACAAAGACTCGTGGAGATGACCTATTGATTCTAGAGGATTCCCGAGATTCCCTGCAAGCTTGCTACTACAATGATTCTATTGGTAGTAAGGACGTAGACCATGAAGCGGACAATCGACTACGGGATCAGGGAGAATTTGAGTGGAGCGAGGCAGAACAAGGCGTCATATTGGGGTCATTTTTCTGGGGTTACGTCTTGACCCAACTTCCTGGAGGCATTTTGTCCAACAAGCATGGGGGCAAGTGGCCGCTGGGAATTGGACTTTTAATTACTGCCATATTTGCAATGCTGACTCCCTGGGCTGCACGAACGCATACTTATTTGTTAATCTTTGTAAGAGTTGTTCAGGGTCTTGGAGAGGTAAGTTTAGGGAAACCGTGATATCGGATTTATTAAAACGTTCCTCTAAAAAAACTTGGACTTTTTCACACTCGCAGGGTCTTACTACTCCAGCCATGCACGAAATGTTGGCTTACTGGGCCCCGCCGGATGAAAGGAGTCAATTAGGAAGCATTGTGTATGCAGGTTAAAGTCATGAACATTGAATATGTTTTCATATTATGACGAAGTAAAGGCCCATGAATTATTGTAGTAATCAATTTATATAGGAGCCCAATTTGGAACCGCAGCAACAATGGTAGTCAGCGGGTACCTTATCCATGGGGGAGTAATGGGTGGATGGCCTAGCGTATTTTACCTTATCGGTGCATTTTCATTAATATGGTTTGTCCTCTGGGCCTTTTTAATTTACGATAAGCCATCCGATCACCCAAGAATTTCTAGAGATGAACTTAACTATATCGAGAAGTCTATTGGGAATACAACTCATGTGAGTAATAATACTTCAGTCAATCGGAGTAGCTAAGGCTGGGGTTGCCCGTTTTGAAAATATACCTTTTCGGAATTGTATTTCAGAAATGTTTAATGTTAAATAGGAAAAAACTCCGACACCTTGGGCAGCGATATTTACATCCATGCCAGTTTGGGCTATTATCGTAGGACACTTTGGGCATGCATGGGGCCTTTACAATTTGTTAACCATGCTCCCTACCTATCTTAAAACCGTTTTACAGTTTGATATAAAGCAGGTATTTATTTAAAAGTGGGACAAAATGATTAATGTGACCTCACTAAACAAGATAATTGAAAGTTTGTTGAAATCCCTAGAATAGTTGGCTGTCTGCTCTACCTTATTTAGTGATGTGGATAGCTTCCATTTTCATCACACAAATTGCAGATTTACTGATTTCTAAGAAAATTGTAAAGACAATAGTTGTACGCAAGAGCTGCCAGACTATTGGTAAGATTTTAATTTAATGCCCAATATGAAGACATTTATTGACGGATTTGAGTACCGGGTCATAATTTTTATTTCGTTATTTGGATAACCAGCTCATTTAGGGGCTACAGTCGCATTGATTGCAGCATCATACACTGGATGTGACCGAACAGCCACAGTGACACTTTTGACAGTTGCTGTGGGCATAAATGGAGCTATTTATGGGGGTATACACATGCTAGATTTGGGTTTATAAAGAAATTTAACATGAGATTAAATTATGTCCTGAATTTGTACACTTCCAATTGTAGGATATGTTGTAAATCACGTCGACATCGCTCCTCGGCATGCGGGTATTCTCATGGGAATCACCAATACTATCGCAAATTTAACGGGATTCGGGGCCCCTTACGTTTGTGGGTTATTAATTGACAACAATGTAAGTGTTCTTAGCTGTCTAATTGTTCAACTATTTTTAACTGAAGAAAGAATGATATGTATACGATTTCTTGAACCTTTTAGCCCTCTCTTCAAAATTGGCAGTACGCGTTTTTCATATCGGCAGCAATTTACGTAGCGGATGTTATATTTTACTGCATCTTCGCATCATCGTAAGTACCTTTTACATCCTAGAATCAAACGGAGAGATTTTGGGAGTAATTCTTAATGCTGTTTTGTACTGTATTTTAGAACTGAGCAAGAGTGGAATAAAGGAGATAAAACAAAAATTTATCCGCAAACCCATCCTTTGCGAAACGTAAACAGCAAAGACGATCGTTAATCGTACATTTCATTTTTTTCATACTAACGGAATAACACCCAAATGTTTTAACTTGAGCTGAATATTAAAACATATTTTACTTAAAAGTGATCAATAAAAATTAAAACTACCCTACTATATACTATTGGACTTTGGCCTTACAGACTTCTTTACCGTTTGTAATATAATCTGGTATAAGATGATTGCGGAATAATTAATCATTACAGTTTTCAACGAGGTAGATTCTACATTTTATTTATTTTTAACCATCTACAAAAGCTTACTCCCCACTCCACATGACACTAATTCATTCATTCAATCGCTAGTTGTTTTCAGTCCTACACTATGAATATCTATGTTATGTAAGTATACTATACATAAACTAGTTATGACCAATATTCATAAACTCTCTCAAGAACGGTAGACGCTAGTATTCTTGATTAGTCCGCCGTAGTGAAAAATTCAGATTCGACTTGTCTACAGAACTTGACAAGATTTGGATGGTGTTTAACTAAATTCCCAAATTGATTATGGTTTGGCAGCGGAGTAGTAATCATAGTAAACAAGTACCCAAAGACCAAAGCATCAAGTTCGGTTGGCGAAGCTCCAAAGAAGTACTCGGACTCATTAAGGCGCTCACTCAGGGCAAGAAGACAAGTTTCCACTACATAAAATAAATACCTTAACGTCAGTTAAGAAACACTATTAGTGATTTACCATGCCCTGGCCTGACGTGCTCACGACCTGGACGCGAGGGTGCCCAAAACTTGGCATATTGCACTAAAAATCCAAGGCTCCCTATAGTCAACGTTGAAGCACAAGGCAGGGCAGGGCATACGCCCTGAGCAAATTCCCAGGGCACCGGGGCATATTTTAAGAGGGCGCGGGCATGACCCTTCCTTAAACACAATAAATAATTGTATGCATTACTTACCCTCACGATAAACCTCTTCCGATGTTCTATGTCCCCATTTAAGTGCATTAAGCTGGGCCTTAACTTTCCTCCTGAAAGTCCAAGGAAGTAGATTCTTCAAAGGGAAATTGTACGGCGATCCGACGCGATGCTTTGTAAAGTTGTGGTACACTTCCTCATCCAACCAGGTAAAGTACAATAGGGCATTTCCGAGCACATTGTTGACTAGTGACATGTACGCTCGCATATCCGCTCGTTCCGCAGCGTTTAAATATTCTGTCAAACTGATCCCCTTATTTTGGGCAAGTTGGACCACGCCGTCCAGCTCCGAAACCACGTACGCTCCACATTTTATTACAGGAAGCTTTCCTAAATAAAAAACCAAAATAAATACCATTTTATAAAAAAAAATGTAAATAAAACTGATTAAACAACCTAAAAAAACCTTACCGTTTGGACTAATATCGGCTGCGTTGTGGAGTTCCCGTATTTTATACGGAAGCCTCGATATTTTAAGAAACGCTTGAACACCCAAAATAGTTGCGGATTCTGGAACCAAAACTTGAGTAGATTCGAACGGAATCATCATAGAAGCATCGGTCGCCCAGGGCCCTTCTTTAAATATTTATTTAATAAATTGTACAATTTAATTTAAAAAACGCTACTTCAAGTAAATAAATCCATATACAGACTGTCACTGTCACTCACTGATAAGCAGAAGATAAGAACTTACGGTTATCGGGGATGAAGAAAGGTCCCAATTCACTTGGAATTTGATGCTGTGCCATGGCGTGTTTTGGATAAGCACCTCTCAATAATACTCACAATTAACTACTACAGTTATATTATTTAAACGAAAGGACGCGTTTGAGCAGGACTTGCCCCTAAAATAAACTTTTTAATTTAGCAAAAGTTACATTAAATGAGCCGGTTTTCCGTGCAATTTTAGAGAGCCCGTTTACCCCTTTTTCTAAATAATCCTTTGACTTTGTCTCACACAGATTTGCGTATAAAAATGCACTTTTTATTCCAAAAAACCAACAAAAACTTTAATTTAATTCAATTTAATATAAATTTAGTAATTAATTTTGTAACATTCATCAACTAATTAGCGTATGGAAGGAGCTACTTTATTTAAAAAAATTATAATTATGGATTATTTATGAAATGCAAAAGCTCAGTAATTTAGTGAAATAATGAAAAGTGAGACAACTTTTATTATATTTGGTCCTTGTCATTGTCAGTGTAAAATATATTTATAATTTAATATTGTTTATTTGATATATTGTTTATAATAATTAAAGGTAGACAAAGCTACAATTACATTAATTACGATGATAAATTAGTTGTAGGATGAGAAGAGATGGATGCAAAAGTGTAGGTACTTATAACCTCCAAAGAATGAATGGTCAAATGGATGGATATTATGGATGCTTTGGTTTTGACAATAAAAACGGGATGATGAGGGGTCTTGGGACCTTTAAGGGCCCTCTGATAACCTTATTTGAAGTAATACTACAACGTACGTCATCACGGTACCGATCATCTGCAAGTATTACAAAGATTTTAGTCTTATTTTGCAATATGACTGAAGGTTAGATTAGAAATAATTTCTAAGAAATTGATGATGGCTACCGCGGGGATAAGGGAGAGTCCTACAGTCATCATGTCGAGGAATCGAAACTCCCATGTCCATTTTTGAACCCTTTTGGCCACGGAAACGGCTAAGGATTTGGATAAAGGTGACGCTAAATGGTCATTTGAATCCGATCGCGATACTGCAACCTTTCTTTCCAACTTGTCCTTCAAAAGTGTGATCTAAATTGTTAAACGAGGCTATAGTATTGTATTTCCGGAAATAATTTAACATTTAGTAGTTCTAGTTCAGTACTTTTAATAATTCTTCTGGAACTTTCATGTTAAAAATTAAAATTTGCCATATCTTACTAATTTTAAGCAGTTTATCCATTTTTTGGAAGCATAATTTAGTATGGAATTATTTTTGGAAATATATTGTAAGTGTATAGCATTTTTTCAACTATAAAAAGCATTTTTTAATCCACAAACCACAAATCAGCATAATTTTTGGAAGTTGCATAAAGCATAAGTTGCAATTGGAGTGAGAGTGTAGAAGATGTAGCTAAACTGTATTCGCTATCCGGAGAAATATGAAGCCTTGCAAGCATCTTTTTCGCTTATTCATAGCAGCTACTTTAAGGGAAGGAGTTTTATGGACAAAGCGACAAACTTTTGACCATGGATTCCTTTTTGTGACCAAATTGTAAAAGATTTTTCGAAAACTCAGCCTGACCTGATTGTTACTGGAGTTGGCTTCCAGTCATCAAGGTTCAGGATATCATGATCAACTTGATGTTCATAGGAACTTTTACTCCTATTATATCAGCCTCTTCTAATTCCAATGCAATAGGAACATGCTATTTGATGCTGAATGACTTTTCGGGTACGTTGAAGATGTATACCACCGACCGGGAACCAAAGGTTGGAGTATATATAGGACAATATTTGTTTTTTCTTGGGATTTCTAAGGCTTATCTTTAAAGTATTTTTACAATAAAATATAAAATGAAGTATTCAGCATATATTCTATTCTGTTTATAGAAGAACAGAGCATGTTTCTAGTAATGGGAAATGGGATGATATAAACCATGCAATTTCCAAAATGCAATTGTGCTGGTTGCGACAATAAGGGCCTTACAATTATTGGATAAGGCCTTAATGTTCCTCTTAATAAGAATTTTAGTCCATTTAGCTGTGTACCTCAGAGACGCTAGTGATCTAATGGTACCCTTCATACATCACTTTTGGTTTCTCGTTTTAGTGGAGAAAGTAATTGATAACGAGTATCAGGAATCTATCAAATCCAGTTTGAGAGGTGAGAATGAGCAAAAGTCGAGAAAAATGTAACAAAAGTTGGAATTTCGGAACTTATGAAAAATAAAAATGTCTATGCACTTCACAGGGGACAACTGAACTGACAAGGAATGAACGTACTTACAACTAAAAAGCATTAAGTCTAGCTTAACACGGAATGCTATTGAAAACTTATAAAAGGCCCCTGAATATGTGTCCTAAATAATTTGTAAGTCTGCAAAAAGACACTGCAAAATATTTTGGATCTATTCATATGCGCCCGTATTAATTTGGGAGGAGTTGATGGTTCTGTAAAATAATGATAACCCTCATATCCCGTCTACTGGCAATCGCTTACGATCTCATGATCCGTCTAACTCTAAGAGCTTATCGTATATTTACAAGAGCCTTATCATGGAATCCTTCACCACCATCTCCCTTCACTGAACCCAAGAAACGGCAGCCTGATCAAGTCATACCGAAATCTAATCCCCGAGTAGAAGATAAGTACTGCGTTATTGAAATGGAAGGGGCTTCATGTCAATCGGGCATTTCAGCCGGAGCATCAACTAGTCAGAGTAAGTTGTATTCTATTTCCGTGCAATATAAGCTTAAAAACGTGCGTTTTAAGGTCAGACTTTGAATTATAAAAATATTTTGTAGATCAATCAGAGTCACATTTTATGGGGGATTTATCTCCAACAAAGAAAGCAAAAACCATCAGGGATACGTCGTCAGATAAACGATCCGTGAAAGAAACGCCCACGGTGGTTGCCACAACTATATTTAAAATCAGGACGGCAGAAGATATCGTAGAAACATCGGTGGACGTTGACATTGTGGAGTTTTCAAATGACCAAGAAGATGCTCGTCAGCGAATGCTACCCCAACCGGTATTTGGTCACTCAGAAACTAATTGGAGCCTAAGCAGCCCTAATACTATCCAAAAAAATGTGAGCTCATCGGAAACTAATCAAAATCAAGAGATAAGGTCAAAAATCCACAAGTCCAGAATTAGAAGGAAAAAGCAAGCAAAAGCTAGGGAATTTGCACCTCCTCTCTCAATAAAAAATATGGCTCGACCCAACTGTTTTATAGGATTTCAAATTACTAATAGTGAGGTGAGGTTTATTTTATGCAAAAATACTCTATTATCTTCGTTAATTTTGCTATGCTCGTTAAATAGCATATTTTGTGCCTTTCATTTCATTTTTCAGACTAAAGCAAACATTGAATCCATTCAGGATAGGATATTGAAAAAGGATAATATATTTAAGGATTCGATGATTCCTATACAAAAGTCACACTTCACACTTCATGTTATTAATGTAAAAGATTATTGTAGCATAGCAAGGTGAAAAAATATTTAATATTTTTACTTAAGAGCCTTTATAACTATTGACTATTTGGTTCTGATTCCTAAAATCTATTATTTTAATTAGTGCAAAAAGTATCCTGGAGGATTGCTTCATCGAGGTGAAAAAGACCATTATCACCGAACCTATGCATCTATGCATTGAGGGGCTGGGACATTTTGGAAATAAAGTGATATTTCAATCTAAATTAAATAAAGCTTATAGAATCTATATTTAATTATTGGTTGCTGCATGCAGGTGCTTTTCGCTAAAATAAAAGGGGCTGCTCATATAAGCCAGTTGGAGGGGGTTTCCCTATTATTACGGGACAAATTTCGAGATATGAAGATTTCTGAAGAGGAAACTAAAAGTTTTAAACCACACACCACCATCGCCAAACTTTCACGTTCAAAAACGCTGCATAAAAACGTAAACATTTTACTGTAAAGATTATTCCTGTCTCGACTTTTAAGAATGCATTGTGTAAAGTGTCAACTGTTGTATATCGTCGATGTGAATGTATAATATTACTTTTTGTTTCAGGGAATTCGCTCCTTTCCTTTGGAAATATGGGAAGAATTCGCAAATGAACATGTCGGCTCTCAAAAATTGGAAAGTATGCAACTGCTGTCTATGACGGAACCGGCGGACCCTGAAACAGGATATTATAAGTGCTACGCGGAATTTTTTTTCTAAAATACTGACCATAGACCGTATACCAAGCAGCACTAAATGTATGTGTCGCAACTTTAGCGAAGGCTTCATTATGGCTTTTTTTAAACTGTCCAACTGACTATATGTTCATTTCAAATCAAAATTGTAACTAACGTATACTGTCAATAAATTGCCATACTCTTGTCTAAATAGTTATATTATGCCAAAGCAACTACTTTTGTTATGAAAAAAGACCCACACCCACACCCAGTTATAAAATCTTATTTAATCGTAATTTATAACAAACCTGATTTCTAAGATGACTTCCAATAAATGCCAAAAGAATTGATCGACCTTCGTGTAAAGTTGCAAAGAAAGGAGACCAAAATTCCTGACCACTATTCTGTGAGGACACTTCATTAACCAAGGGTCGCATTGTAGATGTCTCATTATCCCAACGAATGTTGAGTGACCCTAACTTTCCACTTTCTTGCTGAAGCTGCCCTGTTTCAATTCCAATCCTTAAGCATATAGTATACATAATGCAGATAATAATCAGCGTATCGGCCAGAAATGCCACACCCATACTTGGTCCCAAAGTAGAATTAAGCTGATTGTAAAGTTTCTTAAGCTGGGAAAACTCTCCGTGTAGATCATTTATAGAAGTAGTTTTACTGTTATCCAACGTTATTTTTCCATTCCCAACAAAATATCTATGCTTTTTTTCATTCTTAACCATTTTGTTATTTCTTAACATGTCATAAGAAGGTTCTTTGGGGTCCATATCTGAGAGAAACATTGGCAAGCTCCTCTTTTTATTATCAATTTTGAAAGGCTTCTGAGCTGCAGTAGTAACAGCAACCAAAGAACAGGTCTGATCATAATTAGTAGAATCCAAATGGAGGATAATTTTTGTTTTGAAATAAAATAGAAGATGGCCTAAAAGGTCAGAAATTACGATTACAAAGTAAAGATGAAAGTATAGGGAAGCCGATGACATGAATTCAATTACGATGGAGAGGAGGAACATGGTAACAGTATTGTCGCAAGGGAATACAAGCCTGTTACAAATCCTATTAGTTCCAATAGCTTTCCACTCCTTGACAATGTATTGAATCAACAGGATGAAATAAATAAAGTTTAAAATGATAAGACAGGTAACCTTAAAACCTCTCCGTACAACAGGTGCATCTTTCGGAACGTAGTTGGCTACATGGGCCCTTAAATCTCTGAAAAATCTAACAGCTTGAGGTACCACAAGGAGCAGAGCTAATCGTCCGATTGACGAAGATATCCATAAAGAGAGGTAGAACAGACCGGCATGAATTTTATCCGAGTTTCTATTCAGTTTCGAAATTTCCAACGAGTCGTATTCCCAAATAGAAGTGAAGCAGATTAGACAAACGGAACTCAGAGCGAGGCCGATGTTGTACGGGAGCTTTCTCCCATTTTTAAGGTCCCAGTTTATATTTATGGGAAGAAGGGCACTGAGACGTCCAAAATTTTCTAAAAATCCTATGTCTTTCGCCACAGCTATGGCTATTCCCCCCATATCCTTTCTGGACATTGGATGACGTTCGGGAAAGTCCATTATTTGATAAGATAAGAGAAAGCAAGCTTGGAAGGTTTGTTAAGATTGGGAGCTAATCCTTGATTAATTTGTTGGCATTTATTTCTAAAGGAACCCTTTCTTTCTGTTAATGAGCATGAAAATATAGTAATTAGCAACTTGTTTGTAAAGGGAATTAAAAATTTGAGCAGCGATTAGCCCTCCCGAATGGCAAACAATGGGATATCAATGGGATTAAAAACTAATTGGGATTGTTATTGATTGTAATGTCATCATTGCTTCTTTTCTTATTGAGTTACTGCAGAGTGGGCTGAAGTTTTGCGTTCATCTTGATGAATGGATAATTGACAGTGAGTATGGGTGTGTTAGCATTTGTACACATAGCCTTCAAAAAAATTGATAACTTTTATTAGAAACGCTCGGTAAAACGCAAAAAAACGCAAAATATTGTTATATGAATTGCATAAACTCCCAAGATTGATGGAAGAAGAATTAGACTGATTCGCTTTTTTTCATGACCTCCAACTAACTGTGCCCCAAAATTTGTTGGCCAAACTTATTGAATAATTTAATACATAAGCGTTATTTTAATAATCAAATTACATGGTGGGCAGTTGCTTTTTCTTAAAATCACTTTATTGTACGGATTAGATGCAAGTAGTATAATAGAGGCTTTATTACCCGCTAGCTAAATTCTTGAGACAATTAAAATCATGAAGAATTTTATACTCCAAGTTTCATAACTCGATTTGAGTAATTATATAAATTGTGTTTGGTAATGTTATACAAAGTGACTTTGATAATATAGTCCAAGGATATCCTGGCTTCTATGATATTTTAGGTGTAGAGGGTTAGACCTACTTGGGTCTAGATTTTGTAAGAGGCGTATTCTTATTCTTAGCATTATCCGGGTCTGCTTGAAGAATCGACTCAGCACGCTTAACTGAATTTCTTGATTTAGCCTGTTTTGTACCTGCCGGTGACTTGGACTTATCGATAGACTTATTGCCGGATTTGTTGGCGGAATCAGGGTCTACACCCGGTACTTCTCCAGTGGACATAATTGATTCATTACGCTTAACTGACAATTTTGATTTCCTTTTTTTGTTACCCACCGGGGACTTCGACTTATCAGAGTCTGCATCCGGATCCCTTCCAGTAGACATTAATGATTCTGTTTGCTTTACTGAAGGTTTTGACTTTCTCTTTTTGGCCCCCTTGGGCTTATCTCCATGTTTTTCAGATTCGGTCGCAGAATCAGGGTCTCCATCAATAACCTTTCCAGTAGAAAGTGATTCGAGATGCTTAACTGACGCTTTTGACTTTTTGCTTTTGGAACGCACTGGTGACTTGGGCTTATCTTCTGGTTCTTCTGTATGGAACGAACCTATGTTGCCCACCGACCGACTTTCCATCTCTTCGTTATCTGCTGATGGGGACGTGGATTTGAGTCGAATGTTTTGTTCTGAAGTGGAATCTGCAAAAACTTTATCCTCTACAGGGTTTTCAAGTTCCTGCTTCATTTTGGAAAGTTTTTTGGTCAAGGTTGGTGGCTCGTGCAAAAGGGCGTCCCTATAAATGTCGAACGGCCGCTGTCGACCTAGCCGTCGAACGTAGTAGTCATGAGGGATACAATTGGGTATCCGGGGGAAGGAAGGGTCTCCAAACCCTTTTTCTTCTTGCATTCGTTGAATTTCATCCAGGATTTTGCCTTTTTTCAGCCCAAACTATACGGATAGATTTTAAAAAATGTATAATAGCTTAATTATGTATGACATCTTTCACGATTTACATATGGTCGTATATTATCCGAGCAATCATATCATTGTGCAGAACTAATCCCGCTGAGTATGTACCCGTAAAGCCCATTTGTAAGACTGTTCTGCAAGCACTTTTTGGCCCTGCGCCAAGTTTATCAAAGCAAGATGAGCCCAAGTTATCGGATTTGTATTGTCTAAACGGTTGGCTTCTGCAAAGGCTGCCTCTGCTTGGACAAAATCTTGTAACTGCAAGTATTAAATATTCCTTTAATTAAATTAGCAAGCGATGTAACTTTGTTCCCAGTCCCTATCATTGTCTTATCTTAACTTACTATGTAACATGTATTTCCAGTTGCCAACCACATGTAAGGCGTTGGATATTTCTGGATTCCATGCAAAAAGATCTTTTTGCCGAGCTCGCAATCTTCAGAGTCCAAAGCTAAAGATCCATATCTGAGGTATAATAGGTGACGATTTTCTTTACCCACTGGTAGGGCTAAAGCTGCTTCATAACTTTGCATCGCTTCGGGGTTTTTTCCTTGTTCATAGAAGCAATGCCCATGCAGCATCCATAGTGCGGCATTCTGTTCACAAATTGTGGTTAATAAAACCCCTTTCTACAGTTTCATTTTTGGGTGTCTTAAGGTAAAATACCTCGGGGTAGATTCGAAGGGTCTCATCCAGAAATGAGATGGCCTCTTCGTGAATCTTCCTTAGATAAAGTGCCATAGCTCGAAGGTAGAGAAACTGAATTGACCGTTTACCGGTGACATATAGCTCTCTTGCCAAAACTCCGTCTAACATCTAAAATACGCAGGTCAATAATGTCGCTTTTATTGCTTAAATTACCCTTTTTTCGTCTAGCCTACTACTACTGAATAAAAATACCGTGAAAGTTGCATTAGGAAAATATAGATGTTTTTTAAATCTCACATCAAACATTCTCAAGTGAAGTAGCAACTGAGCTGTCCAGATAAGCTCTGAACCCAAGCGATTGACAGCAACTGTGGATTTAACCTCTTTAATGGGCTTATCCGAGGTGAACTTCACGTTATCATCTATTTCCTCTTCTTCGTCCTCTTCATATTGGCTCTCTTCTTCTTCCTCATTTCCATTTAAGGATCCTAACATTGTTAACTTGGAGTTTGTAGCACCACTAGAACCTCTTAAGACTTTATTTTCGGGATTAGATCCCCGATTCTCCTTAAGCGACTGTCTTTTTACAATCTTGTCATATTCTGCGTTGATAATTTCATCCGCTGCTAGGTTAGTTTCGCCTGTTCCGGGTTTGATAACAGGATTAGGAGTAGGAGTTTGTAGGGGCGTTTGTGGGAGCTGTACAAGTGATCTTAGCTTTTCGTCGAATTCAGTAACATTCCAGGGAATACTTATAGAAGGCCTTAGAGGTGGGACTAGAGAGCCTTGCCATGTTATTTCGGACAGGTCGGGTACAAAATCAAATCTGCGACAGTTTTAGATAAGGTAAACTGCTCATTGTCTATACTGCACATATAGAATAGCATAGGATACACAGAATAGGCGTAATTGATTTTACCTTCGTGGTTCTGAACAATGTTCGTTGTTAAGAGTGTATGAAACATCACCACTCCCAACTTTATTCAGCTTTCGACTTGAAGATTTTATATTTCCATCCACGATAACGTCCTCTTTGGGGGCAGAACTTTTACGCTTGTTCATCTGACTTAATCGCTTTGGAACAGAACCTGGCTTAAATGGTTCAACTGATCCTTTTGAACCTCTCGGAGATTTTCGTTTCGAATGTTTTTTGTTTATTGTATCGTCACTGACTTCATTTCTGGATTCTAGGGGCACCATCTTTGGCAGTGGTGGAGCGGTTTTATCACTAACGAACTTCTGAGCTTTATAAATGTCCCTTGCAGAATACTTTACCCCAACCGTTTTGTTTATCATGTCAAACTGTGCATCGATTCCGGTTGAATCCAATCCTACAATTTTTCAGCTCAAATAAAATTCATAAAACTGCATTGCCAACTGCGAATATAAGAACTAGACTCTACACCCTACCAGTCAGTGATGTGTGAAGATAAGCAGCCCGTCGAAAGAAGTAATCACTTCCAAACTCATTGCCCGTAGAGGCATATGCCATGGCAAGAATTACATTGATCTCGGGCGAAAAAGGTTTCAAACTCAAGGCCGATGTTAAGCAAGCGATTCCTTTGTGATCGTTATGTCTTACAGCAATAAGTCCACAGATTAGCAATGCCTGGATATTCTTTGGATCTTTTCTTAACGCTTCTTGAGAAGCGATTTCAGCCATACGATCGTCCCCTCGAGTAAGCCACATTAGGGAAAAGTCAACCCAACATTCAGGATCTTCTTTACTTCTACAGATCCTTTGGAGATGGAGACGATGACAATTGTCGTAATCGCCTTGAACTAGAGACTCTTCGGCGTAAAATAGAAGGTCGCGAAGTAGAACTTTCTGTTCGATATTCTTAATATAAGTTGGGCGATTGGGGGTACATTGGCTTGTTGGGACCGGCTCAAGAGGGTCCACTTCTTGAATGGAGGTCCGACTGAGCGTTTCATGCACTTCGTCCGCCAAGTAAATGTACATATCTTGAAGGAAACTCTGTAGGAATTAGAATTATTAAGGTTATTTCATTGGAATAGACTCTGTTGTTTTAAACATCGCTTGTTTGATTGTAATAATAATAAGGAAAGTCATGTTGTCAATCCCGGTTACATACCCCATAAAGTACACGCTTATCTTTACGGTTATTTGGAGTGATGTACTTATTTAACGGTGTATTTCAGCTTACCTGAAACTCTTTGTGCGTTTGAAATCCTGATGGTCTCAGGTTTAAGCAGCGCTGCTGCACTATTTGAGATACAGCTTGGCGAAGATGTTCTCTAATGACGAGGTATCGTCCAGTTGCATTTAAGTAGAAAATGAATCCTTTCTTAATACTTTCGGCAGAAATTTTGGACGGATCCTGGAGATCGTTGTTCTTTCTTGATAAAATTACATCTTTCCAGTAGTGGTTCTATCAAAAGCGTTTAGAATCAGAAAATAGAGATTACTTGAGAAAGATAAGATGCATTTTGCACAATAAGACGCTTACATTGAACTCAGCCGTAACTTCGGCCGCTGCTTCAATAACCGACCTGCGAAGTCTGTGCTGAGCAACTGCAGCATTTATCAGCTTTCTTCTTGGAATTTCTCGAGGTGGGATATAGTTATTAACCCTGAAAACATGATTATAGTTAAATATTGAGGCAAGTATTAAAAAACTGCAGCATCGTTTAGAAATAAGCAAATAATAATACATTTTAGTGACATCCGTAGGTTGTGAAATAAAAGGAGTTATCGGCCTGTTCAGACTTATTTCTAGGACAATGAATGGAAGACAGTCTTCGGACGTTTCCTGAGCGTCCCCACCTATAGTAGCCTCAGATGCCAATTTCGGCATATCAGAAGACCTGATTACAGTCTGGAAATAAACATGATGAGGATGACTTCTAACCATTCTATAGCTTCAGTCCGCAGATTCAAATAAAAACATTCTCGCATCGTAAACCCCTAAGGGATACCAACTAACCTTTCCGTCAAAATAATCAGTAAACGCTGATTTTGTGAAACAAGATCTTGAAGTGAGAAGTTGAAGGGAAAAAGGGTGCAATCTTGAGGCTACCCTGATTTTCTGAACTCCAGGGTAAACTAATTGACTCAGGTCAACGAAAGCTATTCCATGATAAAGTAGTACTATTTCATTGATATCTGTTTTCCCGAGATCATTCATGTACAGCGTTTCCGGGTCTTCTGCCTCCTCCATTTCCCCCGTTATGCTTTTGGAAGACGCTGCTTCCACAGAATTAGAAATTCTTTTTTTGGACTTCTGGGCAGTGCTCAAAGATGGTTTTGTATTTGTTTTTTTAAGCGTAATAGCCACTTCTAAGGGCCATATTACATTTCTGGAAGCAAAAAACAGCATAAAGTAGGAATTGGAATACAAAGCGGTCAACGATCGTTTCACACTCATAGCAAAAAATAGGAAATTAAAAAGGCTTTACTTTGATAATCTGGTCAACATTTGCTTGAAAGCTTCAACTGAGATAAACTGAAAACAAAAATTAGCTTTTTAATGACATTTTGGCTTAAATATATCTGCTACAGCCGAAAATAAGCTTTATAACCTTTCTGTGTTGAGAATCCCAGATAATCATAGACTCTGAACATGTTCCATGAAATGTCCTTTTATAAGAGTCAATCGCATCTCCAATCACTTCCGGTACTTCATCCTGACTAACTCTACAAACATATTTGTATTCATAAGCAAACTTTTATTCTGGTATTCGGGGTTTAGAGAATGTTTGGTAGTAATATTTCAATTACGGTAGGGATCCCGATATCGCTGATGCGTTAAAAGGCAACTCTTCCCAAAACTGTCGAACGGATGCCCAATGTTTCTGTAATGTGATCCGCTTTTTGTCTTTACCAGAAGTAGGGTCATCACCCGTTTGAGTTTCTTCACATAGAACAGCTTTATTTGCTACAGGTCTCTCAATAAAGTCTCTACTTCCGATTCTACCCCCGGGGAAGTTTAGGAGGGGCATTTTATCGGAATGTGGAAGGGTGATCATGACCTGCATATGCGGAGGAAGAAGGTCATTGGTGGGTATGGACTTTTTAGGGTCTATATCCCCGGACTCAGCAGTTGGAGGGCCAGGGCTAGGGGTGGGTATAAGCTCATCTGGAAGATGGCTCATTGACTCTAAAAATACTGTAAGGATGTTCCCCTGACCTAGTTGGATCGGACTGGGCATACCTGCTTGAATTTCCATGCTGACCTGAATGCAGTAAGTAGAAAGCAGACAAATTAAACACTGTGAGATGGCATACCGAAAATTATCAAACTATTACTACATCTTGTAAATGGTGCATCACTTTACTTTTATCATGGGTGGCCCCCCGAGGAAAGTACTCTGAACGCTGAGAAGAGGTATAATCCAAGGTTCAATGTGACCTTCGACGAGACCATTTTGAAAGTTGAAAATGCGAGGAATGTCCAAAGTTACGAAAGCAATAGGCTTTAGTTCTTCATAGGTATCGTAGTTTGCAGCAGTTGTATCGCATAAAGATACTATGGGAAATGAGTTAAACCAAATTATTTTTCTAACGCCCTACTCCAAAGCAAAATGTCACTCATTCTTTGCCTTACATAATATCGGATTATCCACAAGATCTTTAAATCTCAAGTAGCAGACAATCTCTTCATCAATAGTAATATCGGGACAGTCAGAATTCCCTTCGTAAGACCGGGCCACATCGTCATGAGGATTGAGGTCCAGTGATTGAGATGCGAAGTGCCCATAAGTCTCCCCCATAAATGCTACCCGTATTATGTACTGACCGGGTAGGGGTGGCTTCTCAAGTTTCTATCATATGTTACAATACTTTTAATTAAGCAAATATGGTATTAAGGAAGTTAGTTCAAGAACAGCTCATATTGGAAAGGAAACTGATAATAATTCGTACAAAGTTCTTTAGACAGTCGAAATACAAGACCATTTCCACCTCTTTCCTTGTATCAAAGGGAGCGTTTACAGCTATACAGGTTCTTGGTCGCGTTCTCGTGAGTTTTGGTATCTGACCCGATTCTTTTTTCTGGGTGTCCATTAAAGCTCCGTCATCAACGTCACCACCTGGAACGTTCGCCATCGCTATAATGCTGAAATGCAAGGTTGGAAAATAATCAAATAGATTCTGCAGACGATTTGCACTTCAAGAAAGATTGATTATTGAAGCGTTCTCAGAAAGAAATTCACTAACGTTGACAAATATCTGAAAATGTTATGTAAACTTGTTTAAAATTTGCATCTTAGCAACTGCAAAAATTACATGAAACCATTTGTAGGAAGTTTTGGTCGTCAAGTAAGGCTCAACCTCGTTGGGTAAAATTGAAATAAAAGAATGCAGCCAAGGGGAAATGAAAGTAACGATCATATTATTCGTTGTACGGGGATCTGAATGCATTGCAAGATTTTTTTTACTTCCAAACAAATTCATAGAAATGCCCGGATCGGATCGGAGGCACGTAATTTCGGCTCCTTCGCCGGATCTATGTATCGCACATGGTTCAAGCTGGAGATGAATGGATATCTCGTTTTTTTTTGCAACGAGATTCGGAAATAATTTAAGATGGAAAAGATTTCAATTCATCTACGATTTGACTCCTTCCTATACTTTGCTAAAATATCGTGGAGAAGTTACTGCTAAATTTCATTAAAGCATCTTATTAGTAGTTAAATTTTTTCATAAACCAATAATTATTATTCAAACTTCAGAGTTGTTCTCCTACCACTACTGACATGTCCTGACTCCTGACTACTTATACAGAGTACCACTTTACTTACTTGGGCAACCCGTCTTTCAGTCATCGTATTCATACCGTAGACGTATTAATATTCCATTAATCTTAATAGCACAGATCCTCCATCCAAACCTTTTCTCTATTAAAGCTGGAATAACATTATGCTGAAATAGCAGGGTCAGATTCAAGACAAGACTGCCAATGACTATCAAATGTTAATAGGAATTCTTATCAGCATAATTATATCACTTACTTGAGCTAGAGAGCTTTAACCAAAATACTTCTCTCTTACTTGACTTTTGGATTGGATTACATTACTTTTATCGTTAAATTAATGGTTAACTATGGTTGGTTCCACACTGATTAAACACGCGTTCACATGTTTGAAACTACAAATTACTGTCACGGTGTAATAGTACAAAATCTGAGAGCAGCACCCCCAGCCAAATAAAACAGATTAGATAGAAGATTTTATGCATTTAGAAACTGTTCATTCATGACCCTCACACACATCCACATCAAAGCGCACAAAGTCCATCCACAAATGCAAAGAATACTAGCATCGAACTAGTGATCTTTAAATTTTCGAAAAATATAAGCTATGAATGATTCAGTTATTCCAAATGGTAGCGATGACCCTTTCAAAGTTATAATACTGGGAGCTGGGGTAGCTGGGTTAGCTGCGGCTAACAATCTGTACCATAATGGGATTACAAACATACTCTTAATTGAAGGTGAATTTTGTATGAAAATTTAATTAATTGCATTTTGCGTAAGTTTTTTTATGTATACGAAGTTGTTATCCAAATTGTGTCCAATCTGCAGCAAAGGATAAGCCCGGTGGTAGAATCCAGACGGAGTACATTGAAAGTGAAGATAAAAACGCTGGGATTGTGGAACTAGGGGCTCAATGGATTCACGGTGAGGACAATTCATTCTTCCGACTTATCAGCAGATCGGATCACATTCATGGAAAAACTTCTTGGGAAGGGAAAGGTAGCCTTTAATTAACTATTTTATTCTTGAGAAGTAACCACCGACGTAATTTATTTCAAAAATAAGAAACTATATAGTGAACTTGAATTTGTAATAATCTTGTTCTAACTTCTAGGTAGCTTTCTTCTGCCAAACGGTAAAAAGGTGGACGATTCCTTAGTTAAAGAGGTCTTGGAATGGGTTGAAAATAGGATAGAATATGTGGAGGAAACTTTATCGGTGGACTGCATGAAAAACTATTGTGCCAATAAACCGAATATGGGATTATCCATGGGAGATTTCTTATCTAAGAGCTTTGAGCAATATTTAGCAGAATGTGTCGGAGAAAGGGATTTACGTGAAGCTATTTTTCAGTGGGCTATGAGGTAAGCAGAAGAAATATTCTAGAAAATGATTTCCTTTGTACAACTTTTCTTATAAAATCGAATTTACAGTTTCCAAAGAATTGACAACTCCTGCAACAAAATGGCAGACCTCAGTCTATTCAGATGGAGTGAATTTGCAGTAAATCCTGGAGAACTCTACAACAATTTTATGCATGGAGCATCTAGATTTGTTGATGAAGTTCTGGTCAAATCTTTGCCCCATTCAATAATAAAGTATTCCAGTCCTGTGGAAACCATTTCCTGGAATGAAGAGCAGGTTCAAATCAAGACGGCTACAGGTCACTTATACCGTTCTGAAGCAGTTGTTGTAACTTGTTCCATTGGTGTATTAAAATCCACCAAGTCTACTCTGTTTTCGCCCCAACTTCCGGTTGCGCTTTCGGAAGCTATCGATTCCACTGGATTTGGTCCTATTGCAAAAATATTTTTGAAATGGGATATTCCATGGTGGCCCAAGGAACTACAAGGGTACCAGTTCATCTGGCCTAAGGAGTTTATTGATTGTTGCGAAGGTCGGGTTAGTGAAGAAAGTTTGGATAGTAGGTGGCCAAAGTCTATTACAGGGTTTGACCCTGTTTTGGATAACCCAAACATACTTCTTGGTTGGTTGGGTGGACCTGAAGCAGCCTTTGTTGAAGGTTTAGATAGCAATGAAGTTGGGAAAAGATGTGCCAATATTTTGGGAGATTTTACAGGTTGTGATGTTCCTGTTCCTGATAAGGTTTTTGTGTAAGGATAAACTTTATATCTATAAGTTGTTTATAAGCTGTAAAATTTAGGTGATGAATTTGATGGCTTTAAAATTCAAAAGTTAGAAGAGTAATACGAGATAAATAAAATCCTGATGTAAATATGGTACTTGAATTTATAGATCCCAGTGGAATTCAGACGAGTATTTTAGAGGAGCATATTCTTTCCGAGCAGTAGAAGGGGACGCAATCCATGGGGATATTACTGCGGTCCTTTGCACTCCAGTCTATAAAGATGTTTCTAAGGGTCAAAAGGTCATAAAGCAAACAATCAATGCCCAACTAACAAGGACCCGTGTGTTATTATAAGCCTTTTTAATTAAATTTTTCAAAAATAGAAACCAACAATTATTCTTGCTGGAGAAGCTCTTAGTAAGTCCCATTACTCAACTTTGCATGGAGCTTTCGAGTCTGGAGAGTCCCAATCTGCCAAAATACTAGCATACTTCCGGTCAACTGAGATTTCCAATAGTAATAGCAAAGCCGAGTCTGAACATTTGCCAAAGAGAGTGTCCGAGTCTGGCCATGATAAGGATACTTTACAAACATGCTCAAATGAATCTCGTAACTTTAATCTCAAGAAAGTTCAGACTTTCAGCCCAGTTTTGAAATAAAATGCCAAAATTAATCATGTATTCAACTAAAAATAATATGTTTCCAATAGTTTATTTATCTTTCCTGCCTATACCTACATAATATAATGACTATGGCGCATTTAAAATGACATCCTTAATAAATGTTTATATTACTCATTATTGAATTCAGCACCACTGATTTTTATTCATTTCTCATTGTTCGTTACTTTAAAAGAATCGTAATAGGTTAAAAAAAATAAAACGACTCATTTACAACAGTTAAAAAGCAATCGATTGCATGGAGGTCTTTCTTGTGTTACAATTAATAATCTTAATTTATTAATTTATCAGCAAATTAGCATCAGTTTATGCATAAATTTCATTTCATTTACCGGTAATTGATTGATAAAAATACTTGGTAATTTTAATGGAAGACGACATTGGTCACTGTAGTTTTCATAAACTTTGCCAAAGCTCACAAATAAATATAACACAATATTACTACTGGAACGAGCTTCTAAACACAGGATTACAACAAAATATCACATTTATCTAACCGCATACATCATCTACTAAGTTAAGTTACTTTTGCTATTATTTTTGTGAATTTATTTAAGTAACGTATTGGTTGTATTATGCTTACAGTAAGGTAAGATTGTATTGTCAATTTCCCTTCAGGAACGATCAGTTTAAATTACTCCATTATTGGTCAGCTAAACTCGACTATTGGATTTGGAATTGCATGGCGTTTGTTTCTGGAGACGGCAAGATTTATGCTCCGATTCGAAAATGTAGCATGTTAAGCAGGTAATATTTCCACCGCTTGAAGTTTAACATCCGGCCTCATAATGTCCGCAATGCTCTGAACCAGTCGAAGTTCCCTTGGCCTATTCCCTGCTACAAGTGGCTGTGCCACTTTGGTTTTTTCAAGAACGGCTTGCATTGTGGCCAAAGTTGTGGTAAGAACTGTAGGGATGGCTAAACTACCTAGCTTGCAATACCAGCCCAGAAAGAGGGCAGCGAAGAGGTCACCGGTGCCAGTAAAGGACCCCTCAAAACGAGATGTGACCACTTTCCAGACGCTTCTCTTACACTCTGTCAAACATTAATGTGGTTATTTATAGCAGAATCCCTATTTTTAAAACCTAAATAATACCACATCAGTTTGAAAATGGTCTTACTAGAGCGGAGCGAAGTATATACGGCTAAATTGGGTCCAACTGAATCCAAACTGGATAAGACGACAATTTTGACCCCAAGATCATGAAGTTTGTCCATTGCTTGGAGAGCGTCTTCCTCCGTTTTTACTTTCATTCCAGATAAAAGTCTACAAATAATACCGTTTACTATGAAATGCATGTCTACTTATTTTTCAAGGTTTGAGAAAAACATGACTTTATGTAGGTACGGTACTCAAGTTCGAACGTATTTGGGGTCGTGATATCGGCTAGAGGAAGAACTTCCTTGGTATAAATTGGAATTAATGATTCAGGGACATAAAAGTGGCCATTGTCACCAAGTACAGGATCGCAAACTATAGCATATAAAATGGGAAATACACCTTCATAGTTTGAATAACCCATGGTTAAAATCTTCTTTAGAAGCTTACGGTAAACGCAGTGGGGGTTTTTAGCTTTTACTTTTGCTACAACACTTGTAATCTGCCTCAGAAAAGTTTCAGATCCCACATAACCTGTGAGTAAATGGCTGTAATTTACCAGTCCATTTTGTTCCAACCCATTATACAGATCCTCTTCATTTCATGTAAAAACATTATTAACCAATATTTTATTCCAAAATCATAGAATTTAATATCTACATTTTGCTATTATAATAAAGCCTAAAAATTACCAAGATCTGTATCAGCCAAGACCTGTCCCTTCCATTTGCCATAGCCCGTATGGTTAGAGAACTGTACGGAGTTTACGAAGTCTACCTCAAACCCTAAAACCTATGCAACAATTCCATGGATAATTTTTCCCTAAATACATTGGATATGACTTCCCGTATCGCAGTTTCAATTTTCAATTTACCTGAAGTGGTAATACTGCGCATTTATTTCCAACATATCCTGAGACAACGTGACTTTGAATTGATAAGACCCTTGATGGGACCTCAGTAGAGGCCGAAGGGTTGTTTTTACAGTCATTGGCTTGCATTGTTTTTTTTCAGTATAAGTGGCTAAGTGAGGTCCACTGACGAGGATTAATTAAGAATAATTTAAATCTGACAAAACTAAAAATATTTTTATTGGTAACAGTCACAGTATGGAGATCCGTCCTTGTACGAAGATGTTATCACGGGGATATACCCTCGCCTCGTTTCGTATTATGTAAAGAAATTGGTTGTTTAAATACTTCCTTGGAGATTGGAAAGCCTACGATGATGATGTGATAAGGCCCAGATAGTTGACAGTTAGCAGTTTAAAGTCCTGTCAGATAATAGAGAGAGTGGATGCAGGAAAGTGCTATAAATGAGTACTACTCTGTCATTACGATGAAGTGAATATTATGGTTTTAATGATGGTCATTAACTGTGAGCTGAAGCTGAATGGGAATGAATATGACTTTAATAGCAATAATTTAACAAACCCTTATGTAAGCTAAACCGTTTTTGTGTTATAGGTACTTAAATCTGTGCTTTCGTTATAAACTTGTCTGAAAATGAAACGAAGGGTTTTGGTCAAGAATTAAGGTTTATGTAGGGGGATTAAATTGATATGTATGTTTCAAGCTAAATTTAGCTTTACAAAAGATCTAATAGCGAATATATTCTGAAAATACTTTTCCTCTCACTGAAACAGATCGATTTCTAAAATTTACACGTGCTTCTTTACTTTAGCGTGGATGATTGGAAGGATAGAAATACAGGGTTCCAACTTCAAGCAAAAAATCGATAATTCGCACTCATACAGTTACTCCAAACTCACGATTGTCATATGGAAATGAAAAGACTCGGAGAGATCAAATTTATTTGCGAGAATACCCCAATTGCCAATCATATATACAGCAATTATATTATATTATATTTACAAACAACTCTTGTATTGTGTTTAAAAAAAAGTAGTAACTGGAGCACCATTAAATAATGCATACATCAGGAAAGTCTAGAAACTGTACGACAAACCTGGAGAATGAATAACGTATTCCTGACTTAAGTTTAATCAATAAACCCTCTGGTAGTTCACTGAAGTCTGAATACTCTTTGTCGACAGTAAAAATAAGGAAAAAACCCTAAAAAAATGATAAATCCGACCGAAACCTTGTTTAATGCATATGCTACTCCAACCCAAAATGTAATCTGTGTGTGTAGGTCACAGATTTAGATGTGTAGGTCAACTGGGCGTTCATTAACTTGACAAATTAACTACCGTTCCATGCAAACTCCTTCCATACATGTATAAATTGGGTCAGATTCGAAATATTGGGGTCTCGGGTCTTATAATTGGCCTGCTTTAATGAACAATAATTAAAGTAATTAATAAAGCCAATCAAAGTAAATGAAAACAGTAGCAGCGTTCAGCCTAGGAGCTGCTTGTTTTCTATTTGGTCTTGGGTTTTATCACTATTTTCTATCTACATTTCCAACAACAATATTCCTCACAAGGATTCCCGATGCCTTTAAACGAGACTCAAGGATCAAAAGTAATCTCATTTTTAATCATAAACTAGAAAAACATACATTATTCTTTGTTCAAGCTTTACTTTCCATAAAAGTAGTTTCAACTATGAAGTAGATGATGAAGTAATCTAAACTAAGTGTATATATTTCTTTAAAAAAAACGTAGATAATAGGACAAGAATATCTCTGGATGAAGCGGTCAAAGGTCCATTGGCTCAGAATGACTCAAGACTGCTTAATTACATCCTTACACACAATTATATACGGCCCCCTTCTAACCGACCTTACAATCTGACCAATCCTCAAGTGTCTGACCCTTCCATGGGCCAAGCTAAGCTAGTGAGACATGCATTAAATGACCTAAGGAATGGGTTTTTCATAGAATGTGGGGCTCTGGACGGGGAACTTAGGTCAAATACTTTAGTCCTTGAAAGAAGCTTTGGATGGAGTGTACGTTTCATATAAATATCTCGATAATAATGAAATGACTTTGTTCATGAAAATGATGATGTTAAGAACGCCAAGTTATGAAATCGTATTTTAAGGGACTACTGGTAGAAGCGGATCCAAAAAATGTCGAAGCTTTATTGCAAAAGAATCGCAAAGCTTGGGTTTCTGATGCATGTTTGGCCACGAAGAAGTATCCGCACCAGGTAACTGTCAATATGTGTCAATTACTGGGTAAAACACGTAAATATTTCAAAACAGCTCTCTATTTTGATGCATTAATTGTAGGTTATGTTCCAACAAGACTTTAATCGAGGAAGAATCTCCAGTAAGCAAGCGACGGAAGTCCCTGGCTTTGTCAAAGTTCAATGTTTCCCTATATTCTCCCTACTATCTGCCCTTAATGTGACCACTGTGGATTATTTCAGCCTTGACGTTGAAGGGAACGAGCTTGATGTTCTTAAAACTATACCCTTCGACTCCATCATTATAAAGGTCAATAGGTCATAAAAACCAATGATTCGATAACTCTTATGCAGCATTGTGGGGTTTATCTTCATCTTGCTATTTGTAGGTGCTATCCGTGGAATACTTGCATGATAAGGGGGGACGCGAAGCAGTTAAAAAGTTCATGACTTCGAAGGGCTACCGTGTATTTGGGGAAGTTACCGACCCCCGAAACTGGGCTAATGACCTTATTTTTGTTACAAATCGTCTGACTTAATTTACCATGATTTTGGAGGATACTTAATTTATAAACTGCCGTACCAAACACTAAAATGGTAGCTTTTACATCTAAAATCTGTACTTCATTTAAGCCTCCAAGCAATGACAAAGAAAGACTTATGTTTTGGCCTTATCGGCATTATGTAATATAGTTTATGTAGTTTAATTGAATTTTTAGAGATTAGGAGGATTAGTCCAGCAAGTCCAGGTCGAGATACATATTATTTTGCTCATATTTTGCTCATTAAAAAAAGCCAAAAAATAAAAGACTAAAAAGCATTCATGAACTTTTTCAGTGTAGTTAAAGTAGCACTCTTTGTGTCCTTCAACAAGAAAACGCTTAAACGCGTTGGATGGAAGTAGGCATACAGTTTATTAGTCTAAATTTCAATCTAACTAAACTATGCAAAGGATTTTAAGAAGGTCAGAAGGTCATAGGCACAACCACGAGGGGGTACCCGGGGGTACAAATAACACTAAAGGATAGGAGGGTGTGACCGGGCCGAGCCTGCTCAACATGTTAAGGATATAGAGCCTTTCATAAATTCTAGGGGGTACATTAGAAAACCACGGGGTACAGTTTACCCTCGTACCGTACCCCCATCAGATAGCGTTTTCTCATAAAATTTAAGACAGAGTTTAAGTTGAAACGGAGGTTCACAATTTCAGTTCAAGTGAACAGGGCCATCTGCCCCGATGTCCGACAATTACTCATACATTCTCTCATTTTTACAACATCCTATCGGCATTTCTATCCACTTTCTCCACAATATTTAGGCAATGCCTGTTGTTTTTTTAAGAGGTCAAATCCGTTCATATTTCCTCATCCTCCTCAGCTCAAAAAAAGTTTGACATTTAACTTAAAAAAGACGCTGTTGCGAGTAGAGGACTGGACACTGGACCCTGTTTAAAAGTTAAAAAGACGAAGGACGGAAACATCCTCAGTTTGGTTGGATTCACAACAAAAGGAGGAAACTCTGAATTCACTTTTCATACTTTTATTTTAGAAAGAAAAAGGAAAGGGTAAGGTTTTTTTAAGTTTTTTTTATATTTAAAACTTAAATTTAAAATGTTTAACTGAATTTAATTGATTTCCTGTTTTTTTTTCTAATCAGGAAATCACTAATCCGGCGTGTGGACTACTGGCTGGATTTTTTTACCAGTTTTTGTGAGTTTTTAACCGGGTTGAAAGGAATAAATAGTAGATTGCTCAGGACGGAAAAAGATGGCTGATCCTCCATCGAATATCTCGAGTACAGCTTTTGCCGACGCGCTTGCCAGAGCTCGCCAGGTATTTAGTTAATTTAAGTTTAGTTTTTAGTAGTTATTATTTTTCTAAGTTGTATTCTTTAATTTATTTATGTATTGATTTGTTTCAGCTTGCGGCGAAATTAAGTTCTGGAGCTAGTGCCAGTGCCCCAGCTAATTCCCCTCCCCATATGCCCCTTGGTATTAAAAGGAGTGCTGGATCTATCGGGTCAAACGATTCGGGTAAGGGCTTTTTTTTGGGTAAAATTAGTTTTAATTCCCTGAGTATAAACCGCCCTCGTTATTTAAGCCGCAGGCTATTTTTTACATGTACAGGGGTATCTCTCCCATGTTAAATACGCATCAAAACAAAAAATTTATTACACAAACCGCAGCTTGTGGTCAGGGAATTATGTGAATTAAAAAATATGGAAGTCTAAAAATAGATTCCTTGTCAGCTAATGACATTGAGTAGAGCCGACTTCCTATATTAAAGTTTCGGAGGATTCGCTAACACCACTTTTTAATGATAAGTGGAGTTTGATAGTAGACCTCTGAACAGCTGGATGATGATAAGCAAAGTTTTTGTAAGATCGGTGGATGTGTTTTTATTTATTTATTGTATGTTTTTGTGATTTTAGAACCCGATACGAAGCGCCTGGCGTCATTGAACGACCCGTTCGGAGCGCAGTTGGCTGCAATGAAGCATTCTGGTGGAGGTGGCGGCGGCGGTGGGGGTGGAAGCATGGGAAATCACACCCCTGGGAATTTTGTGTTCCCAGTTGGCCTTGGTATAACTGGTAGTGGAAAGGCGTGCATGGAGGAAGTTAGAATACCGGATGGCCTTGTCGGACTGAGTAAGAGTTCTTCTGTTTTGATATTTTATCGAATTTTAAATTCGGAAGAAGTACGGTTGTTTTTGGAAACCCGTGTGGTGTGATATGATGTCCGTAGTAATTGGACGAGGGGGCGAGCAAGTTTCGAGAATTCAGGCGGAGACCGGTTGCAAAGTTCAAGTTGCTCCTGATAGTGGTGAGTTTTTCTTTTTAAATTTAAAGAGTGCTTGTGTGGGTGGGTTTCTAAATGCTTAATTATTCTTTTAGCTGGAGGAAAGGATAGGCCATGCTATCTTCAAGGGACGAAAGAGTCCATTGAGTAAGTTGCTTTTGTCATGTGAATGGTAAATGGATTCATTGAGATAAGAATGTTAATATTTTGTTGTTGATTACCTTAGAAAAGCTAAAGACCTGATAATGGATATAGTTAATAGCAAAAGTCATGAAATTTCACGACCTGGCCTCGGAGCAACGAAACAAGGACTTGGAGGAGGAATCCCTCCTGGAATGCAAGGTGGTCCTGGGTCTGCTTCAATTGAAATGGTTATTCCTGGAGCAAAAGTTGGACTAGTAATTGGGAAAGGCGGTGAAACAATTCGTTCCCTTCAAGACAAGTCGGGAACTAAAATGTACATTCTTCAGGAAAACATGTTTGAAGAATGTGACAAGCCGTTAAGAATAGTAGGAGAACCAGACCTGGTTGAGGTACGATATGAAGGATGGAAGTTGAAGTTCATTTGTTTATCTTTATTATCATTTATGATTTTCTTTATTTAAGTGCTGATATTTTTGTAGCATGCTAGGCAGCTGGTCATGGATCTTATTAATGACACCCCTCCCAAGTCTGACTTTTTCAAACCTAAAGGGGAATATGGTAATCGAGATGATGACGGTATGGGCGGCGGCGGTGGACCTGGCGGACCAGGGGGACGACCTAGACCGGGTTTAGGTCATGGATTAGAGACAATGAAGTTTCCCGTACCCAAAATATCAGTTGGCTTAATAATTGGTAAGTTTTTATCTCACTCTTATGATTCTGGTTATGATGTGAACTATTTTTGTTTCAGTAGAATAGCTGTGACTTAATGTTAAAAATAATTTGTACATGAGTGTCAATTTAATAAATCGATAATACAATAGCAATGTTTAAAGTGGGTGTGGTAATAAAATATGATGTGTTTTGAATACAGGAAAAGGTGGTGAAATGATAAAGAAAATACAGCAAGAAACTGGAGCAAAAGTTCAGTTCGATCCTGTCAACCAAAACTTGGGAGATATGGATGAGCAGTTAGCTATTATAACAGGGAAACCTGATCAATTAAGACTGGCACAGTTAAAAATTGAAGAATTAGTAGAAACCGCATTACATGGACCTGGAAATAGAGGGGGTCCTGGCGGTGGAGGCGGTGGACCTGGTGGTGGCCATGAGCGAAGAAATGAAAATTGGGGTACCGGAAGTGGTGGGGGTGGTGGTGGTGGTGGCGGCGGAAGACACCACCAACAGCAACGAGGTGACCAGGATGAAGAGCGAATGCCTATTCCAGTCGGTAGAGTTGGAATGGTAATAGGAAAAGGAGGCGAAACCATTCGATCTATAAATCAGCAATCCGGAGCGCACAGTGAAATTGACAGGAATGGACCTCAAGATGGCCCGGAAAGAGTTTTTGTCATTAGAGGGAGTCGACAACAGATTGAGCATGCTAAGTCACTTATCATGGAGAAGGTTAATACTTTGCCTCCTAAGGTAAAATATTTCTATGTACAGTAATTATGTAGTCTCTAGTATGTTGATTCATATTATGCTAACGGCTTACAATTGTGCCCTGTAGCAGAATCAGCATCATTCCAACGGTCCAGGAGGTCGAGAGTCTTACGGGGGAGGTGGAGGAGGGCACGGTGGTGGCCATGGTCCTAGCCAAGGTTGGGGAGGACAAGGACAATACGGCCAAAGTCAGTGGGGTCAGCAGCAAGGTGGACCTCCAGGCGGAGGGCAATCTGCTGGAGGAGCTGGGGATACCTCAGCACAATGGGCAGCATATTATGCTCAGTACTACTCTCAAGGGCAGGCAGCTCCTGCTGCCGCAGCGGCAGCACCTAGTGGACAGACTGATTACACCCAACAGTGGATTGAATATTTACGAGCCCAAGGTCAGCATCCACAAGCAGATTTATTAGAACAGCAAATGAAAGGATCTAAATCTGGTGGTGCTCCGAATGGAAACTCTGCACCTGAACCTCCTGGAACAAGTTCCGCTACTAGTGTTTCCACAGCACCCTTATCAGCTCCAGCGTCGGCTGCCGCCGGACAGAATGGGCAGGCAGGGGGTGATTATAGCCAACAGTGGGCAGATCATTATCGGTCAATAGGGAAAATCGCTGAAGCTGAAGCCATAGAAAATTATATTAAAGCGCAAAAGGTGAGCGTTTGTACATTTAAAGAAGAGTATTTTATCTTCATCAACTTAATTAAGCATGATTTTCGTAGACACAAGGGGGTGGCGGAGCTCCGCCAGGAGCTCCTGGACCCGGAGCAGGAGATCCCAACTCAGCTGCTTACCAGAACTACTATAACCAATATTATCAGCAATACTATGGAGGTGCTGGAGGTGGATATCCTGGGTACCCTGGAGCAGGAGCCCCTGGCGCTGCTGGCGGATACAACTACCCTGCTGGAGCAACACCCCCAGCCCCACCGGGAGCCTCATCAGCCGCTCCTCCAGGAACGGAAAGTGAAAAATGAAGGATCTTCCGTGTGCATGCAGCGCAGTAACTTAATTTGGGTAAGTTCATTAATCCTTGCCTTTGCTGAATGATAATAATCTTAAATATATTGGAATGAACCGGATTTTGGGTTTGGAGAAACTACGGAAGAAAAGAATACATATAGAATGAGCTGCATATATCATGAATGACTAAACATATCTATGATTAATGAGTGATGAAGCTATTAGAATTCAATTCAATCCTATTTTTTACAGTCTGACATAATTTGGTATTGTGATAAATCTATCTAGTGATTCATTCATCCATTAAGCATATTGTGTGTACTATATTTCACATTTTCAATGAGGATGCTTTGATAAATATGCTTATATTGTGAATGACCCGAACTGCGAACTGATTGCCTGGATCATGATTATTAATCGATGCATAACACCGTATTATTTTTTTTATTTTTATAAAATGTCGGATGTAAAAAAAAGTTTTTAGGAGCGACATGGTGGACGGAACTAGTAAGAATTATTCACAGGGAAAGTTATTGAGATTATTGGCATATTTTTATATTAACATGTTTAAATGATTATTGACAATTGATGAATTCATATTATGTTCAATGTTCATGAATGATGTTTTGTGTCATTGATGGTGGCGTGTTTCAAATTTGTATAAGGGAAAAGGTGTTATGTCTAATAATGGAACAGGTTTTTCGGATTCATTTCTTCATATTCCGAGGATGTGATGGAGGACTTGGCTGTCGGTACACGACAGGTTTATGCCATGTTAAACTATTTCGAATTAATTTTGAGTTTGAATATGCATTGAGTATTGAATTGGTCATTTATGGTGGGATAAAGAATAACTGAAATACGTAATAATAACGAGAATAATGAATTCTTAATTAGTAGCATTCATGCATTTATTGATAAAGTTGTGAATTTAAATGAAAGTGCCTTGTAGCTTGAGAGCAGACGCTGATATTTTGAATGTATTTATAATATGGTGGTAGCTGGTTGATAGGAAAGTTTCTGTAGGATTTAGGTGGCAGACTGGGAGTTACAGAGGAGGGTTAGGCTGGGTTTGATTCCAGGAAATTATTTAACACATCGTGTTTTGTCTTATGATGTCTTACAGGTCCCACTAATGGAACCACTATCGGTTTAATTGATGATGAACGAGGATGAAAATGCTATTTTTATTTAACATATGTATGTTTAATGAGTGCTAGTAATATCTCCATTCTATTGCGGCACCCGTCGACTGGATTATCCTGCTGTATGATGTTTATTGTTTACAGAATTTTAAAATCCCTTATGCGTGTGAAATATGTTTATAAAGATACTTTATTTTATGTTATCATATAGATATAAATTGCTGGCAGAGTGTTGTCACTCGACTATTATATATTATGTTAAAAAACGTTGTCTGAGTGCAGTTACAAAGTTTGTACAGAAACCATCATCAGAAAGAAGTGGAAGAAGTCTGAGTCAGTTTGCGTTAAATTGGTGTGTGATTGAATTGAAGGAGTTTGATACATTAAGTTTCACTTTTAATATTGACTAACAAGCAAGTTTACGCTTTTAAAGGACGGTTTGAGTGCTTGCTTTGAGTTTGGAGTTTGTAAACCCAGTTTTCTGTCCAGTCTACTAAACAGCACAGGAAAAATAATATGCCACTACTAGGGTATTGTAGATTAGATTGTAGCGCTGTCTGCACTTTTGTACGCCTTCTAACGGTTTAACGGCTTTGGTGAACATTTTTCGTGCGGTCGCTAACCGCGGCTAGTAAACATGAAAGAAATTTTTATTGATTCTGCATGATCATTAAAGATAAATTCGAATTTTAATGCTGAAACTGCTGAAAGCCTCTTTCCGTTAGGTAAGGATATTGTGGCTTTTGTCACGCCAACTTCCAACTGGGGAGGTAAGTAATGTCCGTTGTGGTAATTAATCATGTATTTCTTAAGGAGTTCTGGTAGAAAAGCTTTGCAATGAGTAGTAGTGACGGCAAATGTATTCATTATGTATGACATGTTAACTTCGGGGGCTATGATTTTATGTTTCTTTGCCTGAAATATAGTATGAACACGTATATGCGACCAAAGGAACTTCCTGTAAGTACTTATTCCCAAATCCCGAAGTTTGTATGCTACTAATATTTCCATTATTATTACTGGGTCATGAATGAATCTTAAACAGGCCTTCGATTTCGATTAGTAATTTGTATAATGAAAGTTAAGTAAGACTAATGTTGGTAATTTCTTTTGAGGACGCTGGACTATATTGCTTACAACATTATAAGATAGTTTGTCATGATTATGAATAATAATTATAAGAGAATTTTCGGCAGGATTTATATTTTTTGTGAGTTTGTCGATCATGTTAAATGTGTGGAATTATTAAAATGCAGTTTATCAGGTTATAAAGATCTATCTTCCTGTTGGATTGGAGTGGGCGAAAGATGAGTAAGAAATCGTATTTGAAGATTTATGATTTATTCCTTTACATTGTTATGTGACATAAGACATGATGTAGTTTATGAACTGGTTGAAATATAAGTGCTGTTATGGATGAAGAAGTAGAATTATGTTTGTTTGTGTTTGTGGGTGTTTCACTTAAAATAATTAAAACACGTTGATTCTCAATCAATGAGTCATCCTTCGAGATTTTAGTAGCCAACAAATCAAAAGCGTTTTTCTTCTCTATATTACAATAATTGTAATAGTTGTAGATGTTGAAAATTAAAGAATGACCCTTTTGCTCTAAAGAATACAGGAATCTGGATTTCATTTCGGGATTCATTTACTTACCTCTCATACACCTGTTTCATATTACAGGTCTAGTAATGAAGTACCTAGCATTTTTTTGCTGAAAAAGCCGGACGTTAATGCTACTCAGCTACTTTCTTCTTATAAATAATGTACAGTTATTTTTTATCGAGTAAGGTACATAGCCAAGCTCTTGTAACAGTATTTAGCGTAACTATTTGGTCATCTAACTGCCAATAATCATAAGCCCATATGCACTCAGTTGGTTAAAGCATTTAAAATACAACCCCAAGATAGTCTCTTAATTTCATTATATCCTAGTTTTGTACTTTCCCCAACCAATACCATCAAAACAAGTAGGGCTAGGTTGACTAAAAAAAGATGCATAATCTTACTCAGAGTCTAAAAACGGTCGGACCGTGGCACGGTCTGGATGTCATGTCATGTCATGTAGATAGATATGCAGTTTACAGATCCAGCATTTTTACTAAATACATGCATGAAACATTAAACATGATGTAGTTAATGCACCTCTTGGGGGTGTGACCTCGATAAACTAAGGTCATGACCTCGATAAGGTCGTGACCTCAATAAAATAATATTACAGGAACGGACCCAATAAGGGGCAAGGAACGATCAGTCATTCTTTGACGTGTGGGGGATTTGGGGCAGAGGAAGACTGCATTCGTCGGCGGGACTGCAATCCAACCAGCTAAAAGTAAACATTCTTTTGTCAACAACTTCCAAACAATAATTGTTCGGTTATTCCGTTTTATTATACAAAACTGCAATTTAATAGTTTTTTTTTATAAATATCTCTTGTAAAAGTATAAATGGCACCTCCCAAAATCATCCAGGGTGCTGGTGGATTCGAACGAAGGCCGTTTTGTAGCACTCGAATTCAAAAAGACCGTAAGTTTTGGGATTTACCGTGTAATCTACGCTAAAAGGTCAAGGTTCAGAATGATACATTTGTATTTTGGTTATAACTAGGCCCCGCATCAGCTCAGGGACCTTTGCGTGCGGTGGAACTGTCATTCACAAGATTCGCAACGTCCGGGACCGCCGGGCCCAACGCCCGTCCGGAGGAGGAGCGGTTAGAAGACATGGCAAATATGGCTTATACTTCTTACTTGCAGCAGCATCTTTTAAATAAAATTTCCAGAGATATGGCTGAACTTCAGTGTAGAGTAAGTTTTGAAATATTCGGATTTAACCCTGTATTTCCCGTTTTATTTTTAATGCCCCCGAAATAAGATAGATTCCCTCCCCTATGTTTGACGGGGTTGACTGTATTACTGGTAGGAAAGCGTCGTGCCTGCACCATATCGAAATATGCTCCGGGCCCTAGGAATGCCCGGTGCTGCCTCGTGCCCAAACGTTAACTATAGGACGCCTTGAATTGTCAGGGCAGTATGCCCTGTTTTCGGCAAGCCCTGACACGCCCTCGTGTCCTTGGCGTTAGGGCATGGTAAAACCCTAATTGCTCCCTCGTCTTGAAAGTAGCAAAGTTGGTCGGACTATCTCATCGTCTAGGTTCAATACCACGCTACTTTCTATGTTAAAAGTTAACAATTTGCGCTCTATATTTTACTCTATTTTTCAAATTAGTAATTACCCAGGGGAATTAAAACGGGAAGTATGGTAGTCTGGTGATAGAAGGGTTGGTTTTGTGTTTATTTTTATAGGGATGTATTCTTATATTGGTATATTTTATGTTCGTTTGCAGGCTCAAGCAACTAAATGCACTGAAAGCAGCTTAGACACCGAAGTTATTGAAGGGTTTACAAATGTAAAGAACGATCTTCCGCATTTCCGACTAATTCTTACTGTACAGTATTTACTAAAAGCAAAGTTATTCGTTGAGATTTACAAAGATCTTGAGAAGGTATTTGAGGGTAAAAACTGGGGAGCGCTCGAAGAAATCCAGACAGCCCTTGTGTCAAAATTTAATACTATAGCTCTCAAGGACGTGGAGTGGGAGGGCTCGCCTAGAAAGGGGGTGAGAGGGATGGATTTCAATGAGTTGATTCGTAGAATTAAAGAGCATTTTGCACCTGTTGAAAGACCTACGGAGGTTAAGTCATTCTTGTGTGTCTTCCTGGAGGCATTGGAAAAACTGCTGAAGGGTTCTGCAGAAATTGAAAAGTAAGATGATATGAGATTAGTAGCAGACAGTGATACAGGATGTCTTCGTTTAGTCTTTTTTAAATGTCCTGTATACATTACTAGGAACCGTTTACTGGCTGAAGAAGTTAATGATGCTGTAGTAGAGGTCAGCTCCTTAATTATATCCTCAAACGTCTGGATGGATGAGCAACGAGATTGAAAGAAGTATACTTACGTTTTATATGCATTTTTATTCTTTTCTTTTCCATAATTAGGTACCAAAATAAATTGAGTTATTGTTCAACTTTAATGAAATCGAGATCAGGACCGTATGCAAAATCATTGTAAAATGTAACGTAATTAGCGCTTCCCTGAACAAATTCAACGTTAAAGACTATTTCTTTGGTCGTTTGTCCCGATCCAGTTGATGGTAGGACTAAATTTCTCCCATATATTCCATTAATATCCACAGTTAAGTAGCGAGGAGAACTGTCTCCATTAGCGTACGCGATTAGTATGGAATATGTGGTTTTTCCATTAGATGCCAATAAGTTTTGAAATCTTACTGACCCTCCCAACCCAATGTATCCTATACTAGTTCCACCAACGCAACCACTACAGGATACTACCTTGGCGGTACCAATTATTTCTGTTTCTGAAGCGTTCTCATCAAGTTGCGTAGATGTTGCGTTCGTCATCATTCCAGTTTTTGTGTCCACTGACCACTGTCCTTTCCAGGATATTGAGATTGTGTTATCCGCTCCAAAAACAATTGGCAGCCAAACATATCTGTAAAGCAGTCATTTTTTTAAGAGTCATTCAGAATCCGCCTAGAAAATTTGATGTGCTCACTAAAGTGAAAAGTATTTATGTAAAGTGTACTAGTTATAGTTTTTGATAAGCCTAGTTCTTCCAACTGTCCATTAATAATGTGGATTACCTTGAATCATCTAAAGAGTATCGGTTCCATCTATCTCCGCAGTATACAAAATTCCCATTATTCAACGGTATAACGTAATTCGCTTGAGAATCAAATGTATTAGATGAATCTGGAGCAATCTCCCGTCTCTCTGACCAAGGTCCGCTCATGCTTGTACTGAACATGTACTCATTTGGGTTTGAATCCCATCCAGTAGCCCGTGACATGATTATATAGTACAATCCATTGGTTTTGAAAACTGCATACGCCTCCCTATGAATCCCTTCCAGCATAATCAATCGCTGTTCAATTTCCAAGTAAGTGTCTGAAAGCCGTGCAATGACCGTGTCTAAATTGACCCTCGTAGCATAAACTAAATAGGCAGTTTTGTTAGGGTCGTCTTGATCGACCCAAACGGTCATATCTCGACTGTCCTCATCAAATGGAGCGATGCCTACCCGGAGGAAATGATATTTTTATGTAAAATCCGCACTAAATTTAGCAATTAAATCTTTCAATCTTACCCTGAATGAAAAAGTAAGGGCCTTCAACTCTAGAAGAGATAGCCACACCCAACTGAGCCAACCCGTAGTCACTGCTGTCGAGATGAAACCACATTACAAATTGCTCTGATTTAGCATTGTAAATTACTTTGGGTCGTTCTACAACAGCTTCAGGGTCTATAGCCGTTCCAGGAGTTGATGTCAACGCATGGGATTGAAATTGCCAAGTAATAAGATCGCTGGATCGATAGCAGTTTACGTTTTGAAACTGATGACTATTTTCTGTCTTATCTTCTCCGAACCAGTAGTAAAAGCCGTTATGAAGTAGAAAGCCTCCACCGTGGGCTTGGATGGGAAGGCCCGTGGTGTCCGTCCAGAGGGCTCCTGGAAACAGTGACCCAGCTAGTAACCACTGGACTTGGAACAAAACTCCAAGAGTATATGTGAGTAATTTTGATGGAGAAAGCATCTTTGTCAGAAACTTATAGAAACTCAAGCAAAGAAAAATGATATTAACAGCCAATTTGCAAGGATATGCCAACAATACGCTGCATTGAGTGGTCTTCGAACAATTCCTTCTCCAAGTAAAGCCATCTTATCGTTTCTAGCCAAATGATTTTTTTTATTATTGGTACTATTATGTATCAGTACGATTTGATAAATCTAATCAGAACCATCACTCAATTCCTGGATAATTTATTGTGCTAAAATTGTTCATAAATTGAAGTTATACATTGCTTTACTGAGTGCTTTGGGGAACAAATGCATTGTAATCATGCAAAACGAAGGTAAGGACAAGGATGCTAGAGAGATGGGATTATGAGGGAGGGGGGAGTGTGCTTCATTTCATTTATCAGTGTCAAATTATCAGATCACTGATAATGAAACTCATTGAATCCACGACAAATCAAATGCGTTGCGTTTTTTTGGGAAAGTGTTATAACTCAGTATGAGATATTTTTCCCGTGTATACTTCTTGATATCGGATAACATCTTCTGGGATAGGAACCCCGTCGATTTCATTTCCCAAAACGTGATATCGAGTCCTTAATAAATGGGCTGCGGCTTTAGGCTGCCGTTCTCTTGTCAGGATTCCTTTTCTGTTGCCAGCTACTCTGGTTATTCCTGAGATGTCAACCAAAATGCTAATACATCATGTATTTTTTTAATTTAAAATACTGTTTAATTTGTGCACCTTGTGCTGTCATGAAATCGGCAAAATTCCAAATCATTTCACCAACAAGAGACGAATTTTTTCTCAAGTAGTCAAACGCTTTAAAGTACTCTTCCAAAAATGCCCACTGGTAGTCTTCGCTAAATGCTGAATCTGGGTTCTATATTAATTACAGTGACAGTCAGTTGTACGAAGCTTCATGGAAAGTTCCGTATGGAATTCGGTTTAATTTTTGTTCCCTTACTGAATGCAACCCTGCAATCGTATCAGCTCCATATTCTGTAACAATTACTGGCTTATCGTGTTCCTTGACCCAAGCTTCTACTTCTAGTATCATAGAATTAGAGATAAGTTCGGTGTGACCTGTGTCCGAATACCAGCCGAAGTATCGATTGATGCAAATAATGTCAGCGTACTGGCCCTAAAATCATGGGGTTATCTTAGCAAGCTGGATTGATGATGCTTTCCATTTCCAATCAATAATTTATACATATAACCCAACTATTTACAGCTTTGTCTTCGTTATATTCCCGATTGAGCACAACAGTGACTGGTCGATTGTCCTGGTGTTTAGTAAAGTTAATTAGCTCTCTTCGTTTAAGAAACATAACGAAATTTCATTTCAACAACTCAGAAGCCCATGCCAATAATTTCGAAAGCAAAAAAGATCAGTCAAACCTGAAGTACAGGTTAGCTTCGGCCTTTTGAGATTGAGGTTCATTTGACACGGACCACATTACAACGCTGGGCCTATTCTTGTCTCTTTGAATTAGTTCAGCAATTTGCTGCTTGTGGTTTGCCAATAAAGCTGATCCGAAGCCACTAACATAAAAAGGCAGAATAATGCAGTTTTATAAGCCATTTTTAGCTTTTAAAATGTTTCTGAAGGGTATAACTGACTCAATTGCAACAGCAGAAATTTCATCAATTATAACAATCCCTAGCTCATCAGTTAAATCCATAATTTCTTCGGCATAAGGATAATGGGATGTTCTATAGGAATTTGCTCCAAACCATTTGATTAAATTGTGATCTTTTACTGTCATAACTGGATCAATTCCTCGGCCCCGAATCTAGTGATGCATTTCAGTAGTTATATTGTCTATTTTTTAAATAAGAAATGATAAAATGTAAAGAGGGATTGGCATTACATTAAAGTCCTCGTGTCGACCAAACCCTCGAAAGTAGAACGGCTTGCTATTGATTCTAAAGGATTTTTTGTCCCAAGTAACCGTTCTAATTCCAACTTTTAGACGATACACATCTATAATTTGATCTTCTGTGTCCTTCAGCGATATCTGGATGAAAGATTTACTTAAAACGCTTAAAGTCTTCAGAACGCAACTTTTAACCAACTTACGGCAAATGTGTACAAGTAGCCAGCATCAGAGCTATCCTGAACCATGGAAAAGGGCCACCATAACTTTGCATTGTCAATGGAAAGTTGTCCTATAGCTCCAACCGTTTCCGCTACTTTTGTTCCATTTTTGTCCAAAAGCTGGACGGAAATAGTGCAAGACTCGGCTAATTCTTCAGACTCAACGATATTTCTGTTTTCGAAAAGGTCCAGTGCTCCTTTAAGCGATGGGTGTATGTCAATCCTGTATGAAACTACGCCTGAAATTAGCGAAATAGCTTTCTGAATTTTTTTCATAGCACGGCTTAGTATTTAAAATAGCTATAGGCTATTGAGGATCTTGCATTAAAGGACAAAATAACCTGTAACATTTATGACATTTGTTGCAACCGTAATATCGTCAATATAAACCGCTGGCGTCGTATAGAGATACACAGGTCTGTGAATTCCAGCGTAATTGAAGAAATCAAAGTTGTAATCTAGAGTAAAATAACCGGAAGGATATCTACAAAAGATAGAGGTTCGAGTCTATACATCTTCCATGTTACGCATCGCTGCTATAAGATTAAGATTATGCATACCTAGGACCCGTTTTATTGACCAATCGACCCTGGGGAATCGTATCAGAAGATAATACATTATTTACAGCTACTGTAACCCTGTTTATCCCCTTAGCCGAGAAAATAGAAGGTTTGAGTTCCCCTTTGAAGGGTAAGTGTCCACCCAAATGCTCTACGATTTGAAATCCATTGACCCACTAGTAATAAAATATCCCTCATGAATTTATCTAAATAATTCAGTTTAAAACGTGATGCATAAGCCCCAGTCACTTACAACGATGGCATGATAATTAACGCTGCCAAAGCGCAACCATATCTTGGTATTAGGAGGGTCACGCCAATCCTTTGGTATTTGAAACTCTCGGTCATACCATGCCCAACCGACATGGTCCCTGATGATTTTACTTTGAGTTACATCGTTGTAACTACTCGGTACGGGCATCAAAATTGCATCTCCGCTCTTTACAAGATCATAAAAATGCATACGACTTTAACAAAATAGAACGTTTTTCTATTTTATTTCATGTTTTACTTAGACTAGATTGCATTAAAATGATGGACCTTCGACAAGGGCCCTTTAAACCATTCCTCTCGAAACCCTTGACCTGGATCGTTTCTTGGTGAGATTTTAAACTCCCATATTCCATTCAAGCTTTTTATTTCTCTGGTCTCTGAATCTTGAGGGAAAAGTATTCCGGATACTACTCCTTCCAACCATAGAAATGTTATAATAATGAAGATGAAGGCGAAATACATCGCTAATTTTTTACCAGGTTCATGTATCAACGAAACATTAATTAATCCGTGGATTTAGATGTATCTAATGAAAAGGCTGCTATTAAAATCTGTTCCTAATGTTAAGTTAGTTTAACCAACCCAATAAATCGCAGGCCAGTGCAGTGGAGCATCATTAACTGTGGTACAAGTTAGTATAAAGTTCATCGAGGCAATAAATTGAACTTGTGGGATCGTCAGTTTCTTATATGAGTTTGTTATACTTTTCTCACCATCGGCATTTAAGATAACCTCTTACTAACTAAAACTAAGTTAGTGTACACTAAATTAATAACGCGTATTTGCATTAGGTGATAATGATAAATGCTAGAAAGGAACACGAGTGGAAGAAAAGTAACTTTAATCATGATATGATTTAACACACGAAATCCTGATTCCTGATTCAACGCCTACACTTACAATCGTTCCTTCAAACATGCATGTATGCGTTAGACGAGCCTTTATTCGTATGCAGTAATTATGAAAAATTAGTAGTTTAAATTTTAACATGATTTCTCTCCAAAGTTTAACTTCAATCAAAATTAAAAGTCATTAACAACTTGCCGTAATAGTAGCCGTACTAGTAGCATTTAAAGTATGGTTTAGTTGAAAGTAAAAATGGTAACTTGTTGTGGATATCCGGAAGTAAAAAATGTTTTGGTTAAGATTCTCAGTACTGCTTGCTACTTTATAACCAAAAACAGCCCGAATCTGAAAATGTTTAATGAATGACTCATTGAATCTAGGCTATAACTTTTTATTAAGGTTTTAAATATATTATTTAATACTAATTGTATGAAACCTTGCTTTTCTTCGTACTAATAGTTGGAGCTCATCCTGAAAAATACACCCATTTAATATCCTTCAAATCACATAGCCCATAATTTGCATTTATTTCAGCCTAAACTAGACCATATATTTTAATTTCCAAAGTACTGAAATGGTCTTAAAGAGAATGTTTTGTATAAGTTACTCTTCCAATTTACTCCAAGCAAAGCGTACGCTTATCTACTGGTTAATAGTACTAATTATCGGTGACATAACATCGGGACATATTCCACAACCGGGCAAATGTCCTACGAGAAAGCCTATAAATTCTGTGAACACCCAAAAGGTTGAGTACAAATTATTAATTGGATTTTGGGTTTCTAACCACCCGTCCCTCTCAGCATTAAAAGTGCATATCGTCCGAGATGATTGATACTTAATAATTTTGCAGATGGTAGGTGTTTGGTATGAATTAGAAAGCTCTCCTAGTCTTGCAGAATGGCCTTACAAATGCATGGAATTTAAGGTGCAACCGTTTTACGAGAAAAAGAGCAAAGTCACTGTGACCGTGATTCACAGATAGTACGACAAGAAAGACCCTTTGATATGACATTTTAGAATTGTACACTAAAATAGATAACACACACTTATCATAAAATAATTTGACCTCATGCATTTTAGCACTGACAAGCTGGAAAATCATTTGATCTCATTAGCGATCCCTAAAGCTTCGGATGTTCAAGATGGTAAATTTATTGCAAAAAATGTCACCACAGACGGAATCCACGTAAAGACAAACATAACTGTTCAGATTTTGGCAACACAACCTAACTGGGCTATTGCTTGGAGCTGTGTACAGTACAGGGGGCTTTATACCGGTTAGAAATAGATGAAAGAAAACATATTTTTAAAACATGCCGATTCTCGGAAAGCATATATGATTTTGTATACTTTACTGACCAAATTAACAGAGATGCTATGGGTCTTCTCACGTCGAAGACAGGCTGCTGAAGGGGATTGGGAAAAGATTGCTGAAGCCAAGACGAAGCTAAATATCGAAGGTTATAGGATGCTAGAAACGGTACAATCGGCTTGCGGTCAGGAAGACCAACAAGAGGAAGACGAAGGTTGACACTTTGCTATGCAAAAAATAGTTTATTATGTAAAATTCTCTATTTATATAAAAATAATTTACGAGGCATCGACACTTGTTATAAATCACAATACAATTACTTGAAATACACACCCAGTTTATAATGATCTGTCTGGATTTAATTCATCTTAATTAAATACCTTGATCATCTTCATTTCCCCAAAGACCAACTTTATCCCTACACTTTCCATAAAAGTCAAACTTCTGCCCAGCCCAACAGGGTCGTGAGATTCTGTTCGGTGAGTTGCAAACGGTAGCATCCCTCGCTAAGACGCATGCAGGAAAGGCTTCCCCTTCTTTGAAGAATAGGACTTGTTCTGAATCCGGGCAAAATCCCCGAGTACGGGTTTTTATACATCGTCCATTAATCGAGGTCCAGAACTTCCTGGCTCGATGATTAGACGGACTTTCTGCCTCATCCTTTCTGCAAATGTTTCTTTGGCACACGGGCTTCAGAGACAGACCGTATACCAACCATTGACTTTCTTTGCATGGGCCCTAGAATGGAAGATAAACCCTTCAAAAATACGCTCAAGCGTCAGTCTACTTAAAAAAATCCCATTTAGCTAATAAAATACCTGAGTATTAACATAATAGCAGCTATCAGTCTCCTTCCAGTAAAGTAACGGTCTTCCACATCGACGAGAATGCATACAGTCGCATTCACCATAATCTGAGTTTCCAACTCGGTAAAACTGCATGTTCCTCCCACAAGGACCCTTCTCATCCACTCGGAAACATTGGCCGGTCTCTTGATGCATTCTGAAGAGTTTGAAGGCTGGGCGTGACCCGTTTACGTAGTTTTGGGGGCATAATCCTGGATTTCTAGGGGACATAATGTTTAAAGATAACTGCTCAAAATCGATGAATTCATGAACAAAGTATTTTATAAGGGGTGGGTATTAAGCTTACGGTATGAATCTGTCCCTTATCGGGTTCCGTCTCTTGGGAATCTGCTTCTGCTGAACTTTTTGTCCATTTGCAGACAAAGAGAATAGGATTATAGTAAATAGGCCTACAAATAGAAGAATGATGATAATTTTTCCTATTTTCATGGTTAAAATAGTTAAAGTTTGATTGCAAACTTGTCGTTTACACAGCGATGAAAGCAAGAGTTAGAATGCAAGGGTCAATGTCGTGAATACCACGTTGGATAGATTGTTACCTCAAAGACGATGCAATAAAGAAGTTAACTCCAATTCTGTAATGTAATGTGTTGTATTCATGAAACAAGGTATGTGCATGCGATAGATTATGAATGCTTTGGATGGATTATGTGAGATTTGAAAGAGAAAGTGAAAAGTCTTGTAAACCGGTTAGAAAAGTGGGCTAATTTATGTGTAGAAAAAGTTTCACGTAATTTTAAAGAACGTGACAGATATTATTAAACTACCGTAGTTTATAAAAGATTATTGATTATGGTCCACAATCCACAAAACTCGAAGACATATAAAAATTCAGGAAATATGCCTTTTATTTGATTAAATAAGATTAATATTATTTCCTGCATGTGATATTGACTCAGGGTCTAATATCATTAGGCCCACTTGCTTACAACAATTGCACAGATCTACACATTATTAAAACTAAAGTTTAAGACTAAAATAAATTGATGACTAGACAATTGAGCATAAGGATGAATCTTCCGAATCTAACAGAAGCCCTCCGCCTCGTTTATTCTTATCAGGATCACCGATAACATCCGTCCCTGCTTTTAAACCATCGGCTTTTAATTTTAAAAATGTATTTTCATATTGTTTCTGAATATCTGGGGGAAGTTCTTTATTCCAGTCCGCCGGGGGTTCCTTCCTAGACTCCCAAACGTCATTTCCATAATAAGCTTCTAGACGCTGGCGAACTCGGTTTTTCTCACTTTCCAGTACTTTTGCCTGTTATAAAATAGAAATTGTAAATAAATTGTAAATTAAATATACATTTTATTTGGAAATATTCGCTAAATAAATCGTACAAGTGCATCAGCATCATCCCGATCCTCCCATTTTGAACAGTTTTCGAAATCTTGTTTCCAACCCGAACAATCTTCAACCTCGCCTTTGATAAAATACTGATGGAAACGGGCTTTAAAACTTTTGCAATCTTGGTACTCTTCTTTATACAGAAAGCATGGCTTGACCTGAAACATAAATACATACAACTTGACCTTCTGACACCTTGACCTTGACCTTCTGACCTTTAGTGTTTAAGAAAGGACTTAAACCAATAACAACTTACCATCCAAAATAATTCAGGTTTGTCTTTGTCTTTGTCACTGCCTTTCCCTTCCGTCATTCCTTTTCCAGATTCAGACGGTTGGGCAAAAACGCTTGAAGCGTCCATAATTGTAAGTAAGTTATTGACCCTTTGATGAGATGACTAGCAAGTGACCTTTGACCTGACGATGACCCCTTCCCCTTGTTCAAGAGAAGTCGTCTGGGGTCACCAAAAATAAAAATAGCCAAAGTTGAAATTGTAAGGAAAGTTCCTCACTTTGTTGGAGTTGGAGCTACTTTTTTCAAGTTGTTGTTGTATATCACTTTCCCCTTTCTAGCTCGGGTTTCTTATCATTTAATTTTTAGGTCTCATTTTTGCTGACGAAGACCCCCCCACCCCAAACCACACCCTCTACCCCTTGAAATAATTTATTTTTTTTATTTTATTCCCTCTCCAGCAGTGTTTTAAGAACTGCAAGAATCCACCATTTTTTGGATGAATTAAGGACGCTAGAAGCCATTAAAAAGCTATGCATTTTGTTTATGAATTAAGGACCCAAGTCATTAAAAATCTGCTTTGTTGCAGGGTATAACGGAAACCCGGAAGTTAATTAATAAAACAAGACTACGACAATAAATGATTTTGAAAACGGTTTATTAAGAACCATCGACGACTCCTTTAGTGATTAAGGCACAAGATACAATATGTGTTCTTGTTCCAATTCATTTAAAACTCTTAACACGGATAACAGTACAATACTTATAGTGATTACATTTCGATAATGATATGGTTCCCTTACTTCCTCTCCTTTTGTCAGTAGCAGTTTAGTTTACAATCAGTACGGGAGCTTTTCTGAGGTCACTCTAGATAATATGCATTAGTTTTACAACTTCTATCTTTTTTCACCACAATTACAGTCAGTACATTTAAAGGACTTTTATCCGATTTAAAACGTTATGCAATCCGTGTAATTTTTAATTTTAAGAGTATAAATGACAATACGCTTAATAATTTAACACGAGATAAAGGACTAAGGACTATTGATATTCTCAATCGCATCAGTACCTGATAAATCTTAATCGAATCTAAAAACATTTTTCATAATATTTGCATCATAGATTGCATTTCAAACTGTAACTTCTAATCATGCCTGTTTAAATACGATTTTAAATGAAGAAATTCTCAAGAATTATAACAGAGATTTGAGGTAGTTTGCTTACACAGCTTGGTACACGTAGAACAGAGTATAACAGACGAATACTAAATTAAATAAATAATAATAACTGGGTTAAAAGTCGGACTGATATAATCATGACAAGAAGGTAGGGTAAGTATAAGATTCATACTGTTTTTGTGTGGATCGTCAAGAAAATAGACTTACTGGAGTATTACTTCTGTAACTTGTAAATAATTATTTATACACGAGTATAACACAATTACATATGGTACGGAGTTGCGGTTGCGATAATCAAGCTATTTTAATAATTTTTACAATTTTTTAAACATTAAAACTGTAAACATGACCATTTAAATATTAATATAACGAAAGCCATCAAATAAAATTGATATTTGATAAACAAAGGCAGGCAAAACAGGAGTTTATTTGATTTGATCGGTATTTCCTTACGGAGATGTTTGAAACAACCTGGTTGCATATAAGTTCACTAATTATTATCACGAACGAGTTACACATCTTTTTTAACATATTGTTACATCAGTTATTTTTAGTGGCTTATTCTTTTAATACGAATAAGAATAGTTTATATCATTCTAGGACGCAGATCGTTCCATCATCACGTAGCCTTGATTCTTAATTCCATTTACAAAAGTACAGAGCAAATTGCGTTTGGCTTCGGGCTTTCTTGGAATAAGGTCAATTAGTAGAAGAGTTTTTTAAACTTTTCAACTCGTTATACTCATGTAGATCTTCTGCTATCAGTTTATTGACGACTTTGGTGGAGATAGTTACCGGCTAAGAAAGAGTTGCTTGAATCACGAACGTCGATTTCAGCAAACCTCTTAGAAGTATCACTCAACGGTAAATCCGCACGTTTCTTCAACAGCTTTGGTTAGCTTTTCGACAAACTTTTCCTTAGTTTCATAATTGGGTATATCTATACGATTAAAACAAGTATGAGCCTTAGGTAAATTGCTCGTAGGAGCGTCGACCAAATGTATCGTGAACAGTCTTGGGGTTCCAGCACCAGTAGATCCTTGCAAGTTTTTGAAACCTTGAATGGGAACTCGACTTGAACCAGTCACAAACTGTAACAGTCTTGCCCTCATTTCTTCTTCGTATGAATGAACTATTTCCCAGAACCAAATAGAAATCTTGTCCGTCGACGTACATGCCTGTATAGAAAGAAATAATTATTAAAAATGCGTTTGGTCAAAGTAAGCTCATATTATGAAAGAAAATTTACCTTCAATTTCGTATTGGATTTCCAATCATCCAGATCTATCTTCCCTATTCCTCCAATTAGCAACTCCAATTCCTTCTCATCAAAAGCTTTCAGTAAATGCTGCGGAACAACTTCGTAAAACCCTTTTTGAAGAGCTAAAAATTGTTGCTCAATCCCTCTCATAAACCGATAGTTAACGTAAAGTCTATGAAAATATCAATTTAAGTATTATTTCAAGCACTGCAATAGTATTAGCAATATACACTATTTATTGAATCTTACTTCACATATTCTTCTTTATTTTTCTCATTCACTATAGCATCTTTGCCCCCTGGTTTCAGTTCCCTCATCTGAATAAGCCCATAGTGATTGTGCTCCACACAGAAATTGGTATCTATTACTCCGGTTATATCGTTTTTCCTAGAGTTTTATAAGAGAGAAAAACGTACTTAAATAAATAAAACTTGTTATAATTACTTCAACTACAGTCTGAAAACTTACAACATCCAAGTTAAACTTTGGTACAGCTCAGGATCGACGGCTTGAATGTCCGCCAAGCAGATGGATTTATTGAGAAGCATTTTATAAAATGGAAGGGTAAAGCTACCGTCGATATGATGACTATGAAAGACAGCTAAACCTAAAACGCGACCAACGAATTGAAAGTAGGACAGATGATCCTATAAAAAATGTAAAACGTTCATTAATGATTCATTTATCCAATTCACAATTAATTGCAGTAGACAACTTCGTCATAAATGATGTTCGTCCAGCTTACCGGATTGACTCCAGAATCTGGGTTAATTTGAACGCAACACTGATTCTCGTGCGAATACTGAAACAAGCCATAACTGGGATTGAGCATCTCATGACTGAGTAGATGTAACCATTCCCTAGCAATTCCTCCGTAGTCTAGCCCTTCCTCTCCTTTGAATTTTACCATCAGCCTCTTCCGCATGTCTTTCACACGAAGTTTTAAAACTTGTCTATACGATTGCTGCAAAAAATAATTAAAATTTTACTTTTCAAATTCCCTACTACTGAAAATAAAATTGTTCAGACATAATATACATACTTCAAATATTTCCTTTCGCGTAACCTCGATCCGACAATGACCATTTCTAGGCTGTAATAGCTGAAGCTCGACTCTTAACGCTTTGATCTTGGCATTTAAATCCCTTTTATACTTAGGCAATACCTCGACAACCTCTCCTATTTTGTCACTAACCAACACTGACAAGCGTTCTCTTTCCCTATCACTTCTGGGCCTTGATTGCCCATTGTTGCCAGCGTCGACACGATGACTAACTCCGATAGAGACGTTAGCAGGAACAGCCGAAAGATTTGCATTGGATGCCAAGGGATCTCTTCTACTACTTCTACTTCTCGATTGCTGAGGCTGGGCAGGTGGAGTTAAAGAAGAAGCTGCGCCAGCGACCACATTCATTGGAGTAGTGCTTCCCATAATATTTGCAATAGGATTAGAAACAGGAGACGCTGCGTTCTGAGGCGACGAAGATGAGGAAGGAGAAGAGGAAGAAGGAGACGTTGTTCCTCTCGAAGACGAGGAAGTAACCCGATGAGCTACAGTCGGCCACTTTATCAGTCTAGGATCTGTAAAATGAGTTGTTCTACTGTTGTGATCAACGAAATAAGGTTTTCCTGATTGAGTAGCCCGTTGTTCCCAGCCATAGGGAAGGGGTCCAAGATTCTGGGTTGATGGCAAGTCTTTTGGAAGTCCTGGATGGTACCAGGAGCTTGTTGCAGAGCTCACATGATAAAAGTATACCTGACCCTGTTCGGTTATCCGCGTTTCGTAACCCTCAGGCAATTCTACGCTCGGAATAGTTGGATACTGAGTATTTTTCTTTCTTTCTTTACGACGACTGGCTACGCCAGAGGAACTGGAACTGCTGCCTACTCTGTGACTACTAGGGGTTGGTTGCTGTTGTTGTGGTGGAGTGGGTGTGGCTCCAGGTGGGGTTTGGACTATGGGTGAGGTTGCAGCCGTTGCCGAGGGTGTGATTTCTTGCATGCCGGTAACTGGAGATTCTCGTGGAGGTGATACTGTTGGTACTGCAGATATTGAACTTGACGGAATAGGACTTGGTCTGCTGTTTTCTTGAACACCGAAACAAGATACATTTCCCATCCTGTCAACTACTGCAGTAGGTGGTAGTCTATCGCTTCCAACGGCTGTGTGAGCATCTCGAGACATCAGGGATACTGCTATTTGTCCTCGTACAGCTTCTGGGTCTGTGGCACTGGCTTTGCATAAACTCATAAGTTGCGCTGCAAACATTTAGTCCATAATTAACAGACGAGTGTTTACCACTGAATAAAATGAGAATGACTACAGTTTGGGATAAAAACTCACGTCCAGCATCGCGTAGTCGCTGGACAGCTTTTCCGACTATATGAACACATCCTAGAAAACCACTATGTTGTTCTTTGTGCAGCTTTTTGTGATTCCAAATAGAAATTGTTATTGAATCCGTCCGCGTTAAATATCTAAAGTAAAGTAGTGTTTATTATATTAATAATTTATTAAGGTAGCATTTCTATATTTAAAGTTAGAACAAAATCATTATTGAATCAAATAGCAACACTTACAGATCGAAGTACTGATTCCATGTAGGATGTAAGGTTGCTTTACACGGTTCAGTAGAAAAACTTTGGTTTGAACCATCTACACTTATTTTTGCATACGGGTCTGGCAAACCTAAGCATAAAAAAACATAATAATTAAAGACTACTTGGGAAAAAAACAAGGAACTACATTGAGATGAGAAACACTTACGGAAAAAGTCTTTCTTGACCAGATTTTTGGCTCCGAAAACTGAAACACGCATAACATCCAGTTTAGTCATTTTATAATTGCTACTTTAATACTGCAGATTGATTCATCTTCACTCTCCTCTGCTGACTCTGACTCTACTTCTCTAATCTATTCATCGTACTACTAAAGGCACGCCTAGTGCATGCTGATGCTATTCTGTTGCTTATTTCTAAAATGCACTTATCACACGTCTCAAGAATCACACTTCACACAACTTTTGTCAGCTTTGAAATCACGTTGCAGGTTGCAGCATTAGAGGTTTTGCATGCAACTATCGATAGGTACCTATTCTAAACCAGGGAGCTCAATGTAGTCTAGTCTAGTAAATCCAAATACCCAGCATTAGAGGCTTTGCATGCAACTAGATACCTATTCTAAACCAGGGAGCTAAATGTAGCCTAGTCTAATAAATCCAAATACCCAGCATTAGAGGCTTAGCATGCAACTAGATACCTATTCTAAACCATGGAGCTAAATGTAGGCTAGTCTAATAAATCCAAATTACCTATAAAATTTTACACATCTCGTAAGGCCACATCCGCTCATCGAAAGAAGTATAAACTTTACAGCAATAGAGAGAGAAAAATAGTCTTCAGAAAAATCAGGATCATTAACAACAGCTTGCGTTTATTTGGAATTTTATGCTAACAATGGAATCAATGAACTACAATTAGTTTCTAGATTAGAATAAAAATACATAGAATACAAATCCAGAAACAAGTTTTTTTTAGTTTCTGTACCCTTAATAATTGCTTTGCTGGCCTTTCAAAATAAATTGTAACTCTAGTTTTAGTTTTTACTCTGACCTACTAAAAAGTAAATTCGCTAAAACATCACAATACAATCACCAGCTTTTGAACATCAAATTCCTTTTTCCTCCAAGTTAAAAACATCTCCGCCCTCTCAAATCAAGTTATCATCATATTCATTTGGACACATATTAGTCATTATAATACCTAGTATTACTAATAGTTAACCAAATACTCTGTCGTCTCGTTGCAAATATGACATAAAATGAATTCAAACTCAAAATGAAAAATGTATCGATCAATACAAAGCTTTCTAATACACATTCTAAACTCAGCAAAAATATTAATATCCATTTCAACTTGAAATTTCAAAGTAAAATTCACTTCTTTTCAGTCTTCACGCACAATTTCTTTAAACAAAAGGTTCTCATAACAAATATTTGACGGGCTGTTACATTAAATTTTACAGCAATAAAAATGGGGATTAGTATTCAGCTAATTCTAGCTGGGATAGATGGTTTCATTTGTATAATATTTATTTTAAGACGTTATAAGGTAAGATTTTAGTAGTAGGAGCAGTCAGTATTTTAAAACGAAATCAGGGCCGATCTAGTATAAAATCACCCAAGAATGAAACCCCAAGTTTAACTTTTAACTTCAATTATCTTCATGCACTGACTGACTATGAGAAAAAAACGGATGACTGATTTCACTTCACACAGCGGTTTCTTGTAGCTTTAGCCCAACTTGTTTAACTACTAGATAAACTAAACTAAACCAATACTATGAATACATATCTTACCCTACTCACCATCTAGTTAACTGAACTTTACATAAAATAAACGTGTAAGTTGTAACACGTTAACGTAGTCACTAATTAGCTCCTTGTTTTCCACAAGCATTGGGTGTGTAAAAGCGCAAGCTAAGGTATACTGTCAAATTATAATAATTGATTAACGCAAAAGATAAAAAAAATGGCGTCAGCTTTATTTCATTTAATTTACTGCGTAATACTCAGAAAAATTACATAAATCTCATCCAATTAAACGCGAATTTTTGGTTTATTTCATCAATTAGGTCTGATAATAGCAGCCCTGCAGTGCAGTGCAGTGAAGCATAAGCTACAGGCATGATTTGATTACCTAAAAAAAAGCTGAATTAACAAAACTGAATCTCGTTTTGGTTTTGGTTATTAGAAAACAAAAGATAACGTACATAATAATCGTGTATGACTCATTGGTACTTCGTTAACGAATATACAGTTTTTGTCCCGATAACAACTAAAACCGGGAAAAGTTACAAGCTGACCTTCTGCGAGTCATCCAAGTAAATAAAAATAAAATGATCAAAGTCAATGGTTAGAAGGGCATTTATTTTTTGGGATTCTGAAATTTACAACAGATTAAAATAGACGAACCAAGCAAAATGCTACAGAAACTCTACCAACCACAACCATCATGAGCATCATAATTCTACAATTAATTTGTCAAATCAAATCTAAAAAGTTACTACAACATTACCACTGAAAATCTTTCATCTTAATCACAACTTTTATCCAACTTACAAAGAGGATGTTAACTGTTAAAGTTAAACCAGAAGGATTTCCAAACCTAACTTATATTGAACCTGCGTGAGAATACTAAACACTTACGACTTACTCAATAATAAATTTATTACGATCAATAAACCGTACGATAACTGACCTAAACCTACCACCACCTGAGAAACCTTCAGTACCGTTGAGCAAACTCATTAGAGAAAAACAATAACAAAATTAAATTAAAAATGACATTTACGGCGACACGAAAATGGACGCATCAGTAGCGGAAATCCCCGTCTACCAGTTAGAGTTTAACCAATAACCATAATATTAATATTTGTTGCAAAAGTTCATACGCTAAGTTAGCTTACAGGTAGGCAGGTCTGCAGATTGCTGGTCGGAAGGACAATTTCATATTGCATGCAGTTCCCTACTAGTTAACTTCACTTATAAATCAATTACCCGTTATCTTTCCATTAAACCCCCAACACTAACTTAACTACTAACTACAATCATCATCATCATCATTAGTGCATTAGGGCAACTGCTGCTAGCTCTTCTCTTTTAGTAAAATGAACATGACAAAGCCATCCACTAACTTATCGTATCGTACGTACAATACTGCAAGTAAATAAATGCCAATGCCTAGCTCAGCTAGTAGAATCATTATAGAACTCAACGAACAAAACTACAATAAGTGAGTTAAAGACAGGATGTGAAAAATGAAGATACAGTCAACATTTGCATCAGAAGAGAAGAAAGAATAATGCTAATACAATTCTTTGTACACCTTTCGTATGCCCTCGATAAGACTAAGTAGAAACTACAATCTACACACACCTTCCTCCGTTACACCAAAAAACACAGGCGTAATCCTAAAATAGGGTCGCTTAACATGCCGGATTCTATAAGATTTAAGGGTTAAGGTTGGTTAATGTCATCGTCATCTCATGAAGGATTAATAGATGGGAATAAGACCGGATGTGAAGTCCTCTTTTGTACGATAGATAGATAGATAGATAAACGATTTACCATAAAACGCTTCGTTGTAATTGGCAAATTAAATTATGCAGTTGATGACTGGAAAGTACGGTTGGGTTTAGGTAAGAAAGAGATACTAATACAGTATTTCTGACCCGAAGTCCGAAGAAAGCTAACTTTCCGGCCGATTTTGAAAGTACGAAATAAAAACTCGGATTTTTTTTATCCGGCTTCAACCCAAAATACCATAACTCATCCCTTTTTTGCGTTCGTCAGTTTCAGCTTTCAAAATGTAAAAGTCAGAATTACATCGCCAAAAAAAACCGAATTTGTATCATTATTCCATAAAAAAAACATCCTGCTAGCCTTCCTTCAGTAATACAAAATATATATGAATTCCAGAAATAGTTATAAAAATAGGGAGCAAAGCCTACAAAACGAGGGTTCCAAGGGCCCAGGTCAGTTTAGGTCACAATCACTATAAAAGTACCAAATCGAGAGCGAAGTATAAGCGAGATCGAGGGTGACAATATCATTTCCACACAATTAAAATAAAATATAAGGTAAACTTAAAGCGGAAAGTACCACCCAGGCTCAGCCAGATAAGCCCAAAAATACATCTTCCACATACCCTGCCTTATTTCCTTATAAAAACTCCAAAATAACCTGCTTTTTTACCAATAAATTACTCAAAATTATATATATTTATAAAAAAAACTCCACTTGTAAACTCACTTGTCACCCGGATTTTGCAAGGTTGATCCTTATTATTCCTCCTCCCATTATTATTATTATTGAGGACATTTGACGAAGGAACAGGACTGGATAGCGGGTTAATCGGCACAACTACTCCCGAACTTCCAGACATTATCGATCCTTTTATTTAAATTACTAATCCACTCGATGCAAAAAACAAACTTTTACCTATTTTTTTTTTTAACAATCGACAAACTCATTATTATTTAATAATTAATTACCACTACCACCCTCCTAAATAAACAAACTGTTACAATTATTTATTTATAATTATAATTATAGCAAAAGGAGGTGGTCGTTGTTGTAAAAAAGCAGATCTCTCCCTCATTTCACCGAATCCGAGGACATCACCCTATTTATTTTACTTTATGATTTCACTTTTTATTACAAAAAATTATAACGAAACTTGGTAAAAATAATGGAAGGTCTGCCTCTCTCTTCCTCTTTGGAACAAGAACGGTTCATTATGGATTTTTTATCATTTAATAATAATAATAATGATTATTATTATTATTATTATTATTATTATAAGGGATGAACTTTTGATGATTTATTTATTTTTATGATTATAAATAATTAATATTAGAGATTAAGCTTAAACTTTATACTCTTTTCCTACTCAACGAAGATTAATATTAAAATGTTGGTACTTTTATGGTGTAAAAGTAAATAATAAAAAGTATATTATGGTAGAAGTAGAAGTGATAGGGGTTGGAACGGGATGCAGGCTGCTGTGGTTATTAAGAACGAGACAGCTCTCTCTTTCCCAGCCAATTCCTGTCTAGCCCGACACCCGACCCCTCTAGTGTCACATTAACACACTTTGTAGGGGTTTCTTACTACTACCGTATTTCTGGATATAAGACCCCCACTTTTAATTACCCCCCCTCTCTTTCTTTTAACTTTTCATAAAAAAAATTATAATTCGACATTTTTAAAGGATAGAATAAAGAATTATTAACCCAGGGGGATTATTTTTGAAAATACGGTACTATTGAGATTTTTAGACGAGATGGATATGGATGTGGGTAAAAAATTGATGAAAAATAAGGCTTTTGTACTTTTCGTACTTTTGGGGACGATTCATTAGGGTTTGTATTTGTTTTGATAAGCCATTTTTA